>CANTUT010001500.1:0-39511 GCA_947687605.1 Reutealis trisperma
ATATATATATATATATATATATATATATATATATATATGTATGTATACATATGTACATATATATATATATATGCTTATGCAAAAGACTAGTAAATAAGCATAAAGTTCATTTGTGCAGGAAAAAGGGTATTAAACAGAATATGCTAGAATTGTATTGGCGGTCCTCTAGTTAAAGCGTCAGCTCCGAGTCATCCAATCGCATAAAAAAGTTAAGCCCTTCCAGATTTCAAACTGTTTTCTTTGCCAAGGCAGGAGGGATTCTTGAAAATGGCTAGCTAGCAAGTAGGGATTTGAGGATAGCTTTTAATTAAGGAAGTGACTAAGTAGGTAGGGCAACTCTCTTTTAACAAGGGCAAGGCCAAGGCAGTTTGATTGAGGAAGTGAGTAAGCTATTGGCTTCTAGCTCGCGAATGGTATGTCTTTTATTCACATAATCGGTTTATCCTTCTTATTAACGGCTTAGAGCTTTTTCGTGGGCAGCATTTGTTATATAAGGTAACCTTAGTAGCCTACCTCAAAAGCCATCTTTACTGCATAAGGGCATAAGCATAAGGCCCTTCTTAGCGCTTAGGCTACTACCTATAAGCTTCAGCCTTCTCTTGATCCGTAGGAGCTGTGTTGCGTGGTGGGAGAGCCACATCCTTGTCTCTAATCCATTGCTCTAGGTCTAATGATGACCCCACAATCAATGATGTCCTTTTAAGGCTTTGACCAACTAAACCTCAGAGAGTAGCTCTTCCTTATTAGGCGGAGTCTCTATGAGCCAGGTTGGCCCTATATCAGTCGTAGATCAGTGAGTGAAATTTGATATTGCAAGTGAAAGCTTAAAGAGTCAAAGAGAGCTACACGAGCAGAACTTCTCAAGTCAGCCTCACAACAAAAGGATAGGAATCCGCTTCTAAGGTTGTCTGTCACAAGAGGACTACTCTTTGATCTCTCTCCTACGCTCTTCGATAGCTGCTTGGCTTACAGGAACTACCTTATTCCTAGATCTTCTTTCTTATTAGTTGTTCTATCTTGATCTAAAACTACTAGTAGGAACAAAGCTACCATCAAAGACATTCTTAGCTGGCCTAGCTTGATAGAAACCTAAAGTAGCTACATCCAGCTCTATGAATAAAATCCCTCCTTATATCACTAGAAGAGATACAGGAAGGAATAATAGCCAAGAGGGAATGAATTCATTTCATTTCAAAATCCCAAAGAAGTCAGAAACAGACGCTGAAGGATCAGCTGAAGCAGAAGAATAATAGAAAGCTGAAGCAGCTAAAGCATCCGCAGAAGAGGAAACCATTGTTGATCCTATGGGGGCTTCCTTCTGGGTCGCATTCATAGTCCTTTCTGTAATAGTCTTTTCGAGAATGAAAAAAGACTTGACATTCTTAAATTCTTTGGATTCTTTGGAAACAAAGAATTATTATTCTTTTTTTATAAGTTTCATTTTCCTAGAATTTATAAGAGCTTCCCTGGTCCTAATCGAACCAGCTACTTAATATCCCTGGTCCTGTAATATTTTGAAATTGCCCATTGCGAGTTAGTCAAAGCCTTCCTTCTCGCCCCCGCCTAGTCCGGTGGAATCTCCTGAACAACTGGTTATTGAGAAAGCCGCGAGGAAGATTCTCATCCGTTTGCAGGGACTGAAAGGGAGATTTTCAAGAATGAGAATCTCTCATTGCTGGAGGGAGGCGAATAGAGCGAGGTGGTGCCAAAAAGTAGTCGGAGTCGACCTTGGGGAACGGATGGCGTCTCAGGGCCCCTGCTCACCTATCCGGAATTGGGTCATAGACTAGTCGCTTTAGCGCCATACAAAGGGTAAAGACTGGTAACACCTTAAGTAAGACAGCTCAGAAAAAGACTTAAGGAAATCTGGGCTGCTTCCCTGGATGAGGTAGTTTTCGCAGGTTATATTCTATTACGCAGCCACCCACCTATTCGTGATAGGTGAACGAATCACCTAGGTGAAATACTTCTTATTTATAGAAGACCCTGGCTTCAATTTCTCTATTCTAAGGTATACCAATATTCGTATTCGAAGAGTGACTTCTTAACTAGCTTTAGAGTTAACTAAGATCTCTTTCTTCTCTCCTCTAATCTTCCTTGCCTGACTAATGTCTTTAGAATCGCTTCGCTCCTAAATTTAGCAATTGACTGGCTTTCGCTCTACTATTGACTTGGACTCTGTTCTGAGTAAAACGAAAACAAGGAAAGGGAGTCAGCGAGGACTTGGATGGCTTCCTTCATTGCTCACTCTTTCGCAGGGTCGATAATCTAATTTAGGGACAAAGACAAGGAAATAAGATTTAGGAACTCGACCTTCATCTTCTACGCCTGCTCCTGCCCTGTAGTGGACTTGGCATCAGTGCCATACTTCGCACTCGATAACTCTTGCCATAGGGACTTCAGGAACGCTCTTACTAGGTAAAATTTGGACTCAAAATCCGCCGTGTCAATCTGGTCATCCGGCTTGACCCCAGCCTATGGTAACTATGGCTGCTACCTTAGCGTAATCGGTATAGCCGGCTAACTTACGACCCTTAGGAAAGAAAGCGTATATGCGCCTCTCACTAGCTGCCTTACTTGAAGCAATCGGGAGTCTCTTCCTTAACAGCTAACTACTTCACTCCTCAACAGCCGATATGGGACAACTCATATGCGCTGTATTCTGAAGACGAAGTTCCTTACCTTAGCTGGATCTCACTGGTGCCACCTAAACGGTAGGTAGGCGGCGGATGTGTGACGTTTGGAGTTATCGTTCGTGCACCTGTCCCCAATGGAAGAATGAGTGATCCGTTCCCCTGCAGATCATGGCCTTACCACTTGGTCCCCGATGGCCAGCGGGGGGTTCGGTATAGCAGCTCACGTTCGTTTGCGCTGCGCGTTCCCGCTGGACTGGACACGTGTTAGCTGTAGGAAGTATGGTTTCGAAAGTGACTTCGGTTCGCCAGTTCAGGCTCAACTCCTCGCTTTACGTTAGCGGACCTACAGGTTGGGCTGGGGCTCTGCGCTCTTTCTGTGTGGGATGATGCCGGGGAGAGAAGGGAATGCGTCGAGGCGGCGAACAACAACAAGACAACTACAAAGCCCTAAGAACTCAATTTCGTAAGAGAATATGCCAGATTGAATGTAAATGCTCTCATTTCTTCCGCGAGACAATATCTAAAATACAATCTCACATGTCGGTTAACCAAGGATATACCACTTGAAGGGGGGCAAAATCAATCAGATTCTGACCTGAAAAGAATGAATTTTTCTTGAACTTCTAGGCTGACATGAATGACTCTTTCCTAACCTAAAATGCCTTTTGTTTGCCTTAAACATCAACTTCTGCCGGTCTAGTCATTGCTTTTTATTTTCTCTTTGCTTTTTATTTTCTCTTTGATTGGGCTTTTGCCGAAGCTTTGGCGGGACCTTGAATCTATAAATAGAAGGGCTACGGGTCATCGCAGGAACTAAACTCCCGAAGACCTCATCCATAAGTCTTTGATTCCTTCCAGACTCGTATAGGAACCCGTCACCCCATGAAATGAAAAGAGATGGCGGTTCCTCGGCCTTGCCCCATTCCGCTTCTGAACCTGGGTTGGGACATGACTCCTTAACGACTTGAAAAATTAAAAACTAAACCAGGTGATCATATAGGAAGTAGAACGGAGACTGATGTAACTGAAGGAAAGGGGATATAGGTACAATAACTTAAATTGTAGTTTGATGAAAACCTGGGATTTTTTGTCATAAATCGAATTTATTGGCCCCCCTAAAGGGCTTTTTACAGGACTAAACCATGTCTCCCGAGAGAGTTCCTTTCCTCCCAGTACATATGGCGCAAGGCGAACGTCTTGCTTCCTGCAAAAGTCTATCTTTTCTGATTTGTAATATCATCCCCCACAAGATGAAAGAGAAGGATAGGAGGGACGCCAGAAATAGGTCACTACGGAGATGGCCCTTCGGTGATGCAGCTTGCTGGAAACCTATTTCCATCTATCGCGGCAGAACTCGATAGTTACGGCGCTGGCCTTGGCGCAGCCCGTCGGACTTGTAAAACGGGGAGGAAGAAGGTCCTTCATTTCCATGCTCATGGGAACACGAAGAAGGTGGAAGCCCTAGCTTAGGAGACAATCGAGTACCCATCGGTACTCACTCACTATGCTTAGACGGGCTTTGCAATATAAGGAAACACACATAAAGGTTGATTTATGATGTTTCATGATCGAAAACATAGTCCAACTTGCATATGTGAAGCAAGTAGTGAATCTGCTTCCGAACTATGGAAAGATCTTAGACTACCGGTGACCGGCTTCGTGGGACCGCCATTTGGCCTGGTCCACTCTTGGCTAAGCACTACTGGGCGGAGCTTCTCAATCAACTAACAGTGAAAGCAGACATTCTCTTGTTACAATACGGACCTGCCATTGTTAACGACAGTCGTACCTTGATTCAATGATCGGCCTATGTAACATGACAATCTGACCTGTCTTCCATTAGAGCTGGTACTGATAACTGTAAGAGAACTGACAGTTACGCTGAAAGAGATTGTTAAGAGACAAGCAATCAAAACTTAGAATAGAACTAGCTTACACAAAAGAATAGAATGAATCTTTAAGCCTGCAAAGGAATTAGCCGCCTAGCCTGATGGATTTACCTTGTTTTCTTCTTCCTTGCTTTATTGACCGGAGAGCTTACCCGCTTTTTTCTTTCATTTTCAGTTGAATAGGTTTAGCACACAGGAAAGGAAACTATGAATCCCTTAGCTCGTTATCAAATAGTTCCCTAAAAATCAAGTTAGTAAAAACACTAAAGTTAGACTCTTTTCGTTAGCCTTACCCTATACTTCCTATGGCTCACTACTATGCTCAAAAAAGGAAGATTCGGGGCAGGCCATGTTAATTGTCGATGTCTGCGCATATCATATAGAGCGTAGAGTTATACCTCAGCCTCTTCTTCCCGAAAGCATCTGCAGACCTTAAGCCCAGTGAAGAAAACTACTCCAGCAATTCAATGGTCTCACTTGTGACTTGGCTGGCTGGATTCCTCAAATTGACTAGCTGCTTTTGAGTTCCTCAGATCAACTAGTTGCTTTTGATTAGCTATCTGCTTTGTTGAAAGTGAAAGCTCACGATCGCTCGACTATATACGCATAAACTGGACCCCCTTAAACTAACTAGTCCAGAAATAGGAAGCAAAGCAACCTTCTCGCAAAGGAAATACTAATGGATTCGTCGCCTAGGGCTGGAGCGCGGATAGCATTAGACCTTAATTTTTACTCAGTTCACGTCTGGCCTGGAATGAAAGCTATGTTTGCCCCAGAAATCTCTCTGGAAGGAAGGCTTTCCGAGCTGGCTACGTGTGCAGTGTAGCTAAAAACATGAAGAGGAAAATCGCTTTCTATATGCTTTTCTTGTCCTTATCATCTTTATTTCTTGTTGAGGTTGCTTGCTTCCAAGCTATCCGGGCTTCCTTTGCTACTGTACTGGTTTGCTACCTAGAATTAGATTTTCATTCAATTTTAACTTTTTTACTGTGGTTTTCGCATTTATGAGATCCATTTTTCACGTTTCCGATAGCGATCACAACCGGTTAAAAATACACGATTGCCATACTTGCTTTGGCTATTTTCAACGCTGGAGGAGCGGTTCCGTCACATTGAGGTATCCCATATCCTTTGCTCGGAATTGGGATTGACCAACCCTTTCTTCTTTTTTTGCTTTCTTTCAAAATTGAGCTTTTTGCTTTGTTTGCCGCCGTTGATTAGCTTCATCTTTCCTCCTCTAATTCAGCCGGTTAAATAGCATTCATTGATGGGGGTATGAATAGGTTTATTTTCCTAAGAGAGGAGGGAACAATAGCTTTCTTCCTTAACTAAGTCAAAAAGCTGATTCATACCATCCTGTTAAACAGTCGAGTTACAGGAAAAGAGATAGCATTCGCTACGTTCAAGCTAAAGTCGAACTCCTTACTTATTAGCTCAGTGGTTTACTACTGGCTTTCAACCCTTGGACAGCTATCCTTGGCATGTGTGCCGTGCTACTGGTTCATTCTTAATCCAAAGAAGAAACCATTTCTTTAGGTACCCACCTATATGATAGGCTTTTTGTCTATTTCTTTCAAGTAAACATCCTTCTGTGTGAATACGTATATATTTCTTTTTGTTTGGCATTACCGTTCTTTACGTTTATATAGTCTCCCATTGGTTTTTCTTGAACTTCAAATCAAAGATTAGTTTCATAAGCATTTTTGGGATCTTTTCCGCTGCAGAAGACTATACCAACATGGAGCAAAGCCCTTTCTATATGCTATTGGCTGCAAGCGGAATGAAGGCGCTTTAGGTGTGTGTTGACCATGCGCTCTCGCGTCATGTAATGTCGTATGTATGATAGAGGTGGTGTGGTGATTGACCTCAATGCTAATGGTTATCCCCAAGGTTCAACGAATGAATGAAGCTATGATCGTACCCGGATAGAGATGATGATCTTCCTCTGATGTCTCCAAGCCGGCCATAATAGAATAGATAGGCAAAGCAGCCAATAGTAGTCTATTCTCGCCTATCAATAGATAGTAGGTTGCTTCCAAGCTCAAACCATTTGAAACTGAATTGCTACTTTTTTCTTGTTATTGATAGAGTGGTATTCTCCGCCCCTAAAGTAGAGGGAGAGAACTGGAAGAGAGAAAGAAAAAGAGCAAAGGATTTACAAGTCTAATGGGAGAAGAATGGCTGACACGTTGACTGCCTTCAAGACTATAAAATATAACCCAAGCGCCCCCGGGGCGGACCCCAACCGAAAGGCGCTAGACGGACTAAGGGCAAGCGAGATAAAGAAAGCAGCTGGCCCTTAGTTTAGTCTAAAACCTTGCCGCGAGAGAGTTTTTCTCCAATGAGAATAAAGAAAGTTTTTGGGTAAGACAAGAAAGGAACTCGCCCTTTGACACCAAGAGACAAGAGCTGATTGCTGGCGATGACTTGGTGAAGGGAATCTATGAGAGAAGGTTCTCGAACTGCCCGAATAGAGCGCGGAGCCAACGAGTTCAGTAGATCAGCGTAACGAGTCTAAGGGCGGCTTGAAAGGAATGGACGGGCGTAGGCTTAATAGTGAACGCAGACCCCCCTGCTTATAGATATGAGATCAACGACTTAAAAGAAGACAGGAGGGACAATGAAGCAAAGCAAATGAATATCCTTCGCTCGTTATCTCCTCATCTTCCTATTTATAAGCCACAGCTTACTTCGACGTTTCCAATTTCCCATAGAATCTCCGGGGCTTTCCTAGCCACTATAGTTTTGTTTTTTTATCTTCTTTGTCTGAAAATAGGTTTGATTTGCTTCACCTATGAGAATTTCTACCAATTCTTCTTTTTTTGATCTAAGGTCCATAAGCAGTATTTATTGTAGCTGCTTCCGAAGCAAGGACAGTCTACCTTATCCCCCGCTTTCAAAGCGAAGACGTTGACTAGTAGTCGGCTGACTTAGAATACCAGCATCACTAAAAGAAAGAGGAGCAGAAGGAGTTGATTCCCAATTTGAAAGCTGAAAAGCTAAGAAAGAAAAAGAAATGATTTAGTTTGAAGGTTATCGTCAAGCAAAGAAATTGGAGGGGAGCTGACAGCAAGCTGCAGAATTGCGTGATTGATCCATCTGCGCTATTCCCTAATTGAAGGAAGTTGGAATATAGTATAGTGATTGCCAAAGGAGTGCATTCCCCAGTTAGGCTAGGAGAACAGAGCTAGCTTTTGATTGGGTTAGGCAAGATTTCGACTCGGTTGGCTTTGGGGAACCTATGAATGTAGAGGCCGGATGAAGAATTGAGTCAGCTGCTATTGAATCAAAATTGCTTCTTTTAAAGTAAAGAAGAAGGACTGAGCCTTCAAGTGCAGATCTAACGACAAGACAGATAAAGTTATTAAAATGGATGCACAGAGAGCAGGTATTTTGCTCTTCTGGAGAGATGACGGAATGAAGATAGACTGAGTATTAAGCAACTTTCAGGCTAGCAATTGTCTTGTCTACAAGGGGGGGAAAAGAACCGGGGCTAGATGAAGTATTGCGTATAGAAAGCAGGAAGGGCTTTGTGAGGCAGCAATGCGAGATCGCCCTCAGATCTTTCTCGTAGCCTCTGGGGTACTTCTTTATGCTTAACTCAAGGAGTTTCTACTATACGCTTCGGGTCTTACCTTATTTCATGCTAATCGAAGTGCTATCCCTTCTTATCCCCTCTTTGTATGAATCTTTCCGTCTTGGTCCGAATCTACACCCTTTCAGGAACTCAAGTAACCTGGAAGTTTCCTTGATCCGCTACTCCGAACTCATCTCTTCATGGCTGACACGACAAAATGGATCCCATATAAGGATCCGACTTATGCTCAGTTCTCCTCGGGATAAGCTGTTCTACTTTTATAAGCAAATGTGGCAACCTGGTGGTATAGTGAGCTCTCTCTCTGGATTAAGCTTCAGTCATTGATAGAGAGGAACGGAGTACTCGAGTGAAGCGAGAGGGTTGAAGTGAGACTGATAGGGAGAGGATTGAGACTAGCCTAGCATTAGACTAGACTAGCTAGCCTTCCTTGGGCGGATTGCTTTGAATAGCGTAGTCAAAGTCAAGTACCCAAGCGCGGGATGAGCCTTAGGGAGATGGGAGATGATGAGAACTAGAACTCAAAAAAGTAAACAAAAAGACCAGTGAACAAGGTATCCGGTCTCCTACAGCACCTCAGACCCTTTGAGGTCGAAAGACGACATGAGCCTTCCAAACGGAGCGAGCTTATTTACAACCTAAGAATGGATGTTCCGATTGAAGCTATGGTTCCAACTGGATCTGACTCATGTATCGGTGTATCGGTGAAGGTCAGTTCCACGATCAATTAGAAGTGGTCGCTCGTTGTGTTCCTGGATGGATTGGTCTCGGTTCAGTGCGCCAAGCCATAGGTCTCTTTTCATTTCATACTTAGATCTCTGTCGAGTGCTATCGTATAATGAGGAAATCCTGGCTGTGATGGATGGTACCACATATTTCAATTTAAGATATAGGTCTTAGGAGACTTTAGGGAGAGGGAAGGGAGACTCCTTTGATGAATAAGTGCAAACATCCGGTCTTGTAAGTTACCTCTTCTCCTCCTTCCTTTCTATTTAGGAAGTGAAAGTCATTGCCCGAGTGAGTGAGACTGGTTTACTAATACGAAACCTAGAACTTGAACTGAGAAAGAAGCAAGCAAGCCGGTCGCGAACACGTGGGAAGCAAACCCTCACTGGACTGAGAGAAAAGCAACTCGGCCTTCTGACAGCGGATAGGCCCGGTACTCAATATACGCAATTCCTCAATCAAGTAGGGTATGTGGTCCTAAAACAATGCTCATTCCCTCTCTTTTCTCCTTGGGAACTAGACTCAGGAACTAAGTAAAAATGGTAGGTTGTTATCGCAGAATAGGCAGTTGTCTCTTTGATTCGTCTCATCCATGGCGAGTGCTTATTCATAAATCGATTCATCCATTTAAGTTAATAAAAGGCTCTGAAAGCGGTGCACACATTCGCCACTTTTATTGGTGAGCAAGCAGATATCATATGGAAATTGAAAGACAGTAAGTCAGTGGGTGCTTTGCACATAGAAGCTTAAATTTAGAATAGAACTTGTTAAGATAGTGCCACTAAAATAGAATCTTTGCCTTATCCGGATCTATAAACTTTCTCAGTGAGTGCGAAGAAGAAAAGGAATGAAGGGGATAGGGTGGCGGGTGATTTCCGGACATCCCAACATCTCCCGATTCACCAGGCTCTGAACGAGAAGGAGCATCAAGACCCGGCCCAATTGCTTTCTACCTCCGGGTTTTCCTTACTGCCAAAAAGCACTTTTCTTATAATACGATAATAAGTTGTTTTACTTTTTATATTAGGAGTCAAACAGACTATTGACATATTTGATCTCTTCTTCCCGGCAAGATCCCTTATCTATTGGATGGGGGAACCTTCTACAATAAGACTTTCTATGCAATGCTTCTTTCAATACTGGAACTGGGACTGACTAACCAGCTTCCGTAGCTTTCCTTTCTTTCCTCATTGCCACCTTACTTGCCCTTCTTGGGACCCTTGACTCCACTGATCGCCTTGCGCATGAGTGAAAGTCAACAGACTAGACTAACCCATGAAGCAATCTCGTAAGGTAGACACAAGAAAGACGACCGTAAAACCGCCGTCTCATCCGATTGAACCGCACGCCCACCAAAGGAAAACAGCATCGATGATGGCGAGAAAATAGGGGAGAAGAACAAGGGAATGGGCTTTCATTAACACTGATTGACTATGTTTATGTTCTGTTATAAAAATGGCGACGGTGAATATGCCATCGCTCCAGCGTTAGACCCACTTACGAGTGAACTCGCGACCGTCAAAGAAAAACCATTCTTTAGTATTGAAGATCCATCTTAGATAGAGAAACAGTTCTAGAACAAAAGCATAACGATACGAAGAGTAGGGCTTTAAAGAAGTTCTACTATCTATCTCCAGAGCGCCAACCGTTAACTAACCAGGTGTCTTGTGAAAACCGATCGAAGCGAGTAAGAGAATTGTCACAGTGCATGATCACTTCAACGAGAGAACCGCCACTAGCTCAATTACATCGACCCTCGTTAGAGAAATGTAGACAATGTCTTTAGACCACTCTCTCGTCTAAGACCTTCCTTGGTTATTGTTAGAACATCGGATTGAGCGAAGGTTTGAAGATGCTCGAGTGATAACGAGAAGGGAGTAGGAAGCTACTCCGGCAGCCATTTTGTCTCCATCGCTCCTAATAACTTAACATTTAGCTTACTACTTTGCCTGCTCTGTTGAACCCATCTTTCTGAGTAAAACACGTCCTGCGGTAACGAAATGCTATCTCAGTCTAAGGATTTTAGTTTATATGAACTCTATGTGGATGACATGATAGTAAAGACCTACCGCCCTCTTGAAAAGTACGTTCCGCGGCCCTGCCCCAATGATGCGAACTTCTCATTCTCGTCCATAGAGGTGAAAAAAATGTTTTGCACGCTAATCTCTAGTTCCTTCAGAAAATCCAACATAGCTTAGATCCATCGCCTTTTTTAAAAAAATAACATTAAGTTACGACTGTCGCTCTTCAGCAGAAGACCATAGGACCAACGAGAGAACGGATTATTGCAACCCATGTTTCATTGTGATGAGGACGCCGTCTCCCTAGAAGAGTAACCGGTTGTTCTTCTTACCTACCTTATAGACTCTAGATGATCAATCTAGAATTTCACTCCTTAAGGACCGGACCATTCGAGCCTGTTGAGCTCGCTCAAATGCAGGATAGCGGTGCCTATAAGGAAGTGAAAATCAATAGAATAACCGGATTCCAGCCGTATAGTTTATATTGGCTCTTAGACAGGAATTTCTTTCTCAGTTCGTGGGATCGGCATCAGCAATCTCATCGATTGAGTCTCATCGGACGAAGGTATAAATGCCATATAAGAGTAGGGAATCGCCCCTGTCTTCGAGAGTGAGCAGTAGAGCCGATCTTCTTCTTTTGAATCGAGTAGGGAGGTCATAGCCAAGTCACGGGTTGGAGAGGACCATGTAACAAACTTGCGCAAATTGTTTGAAAGACTGCGGAAATTCCAGCTTCGCCCAAAATGTACACTTCGCTCTTGCTTTGTCAGTTGTTCATCCTTCCCCGGCATATCCCCTGAAATGGGACCTCTCGCTTGGAAACACATTTATTACTCACTGAGCTATTTACGTTCACTAGGTTCGCTTCGCGTTTAGCGAATCTTACTTCTTACTGTGAAAGTGAAGCAACTTATCCTTCTATCCTGAAAATCACCTCTGGTACAGAACCTGCATAATCCATTAGTCACTTTCTTTCCTGAATAGGATCCTCCTATCTTTTGTAACTACTAGATAAATCCTCGTATAAAGCTCCTCTCTCTTGACTCTGCTCTATAGCTCTATTTTTAAGTAGAGGTAAGAAAGCGGAATACTTGTAGCGAGTAGTCCATTTTGAGTTCTTATAGAACGAAAGAGAAGCCGATAAGGCGATTGATAAAGCAATCAGACTCATAGGTGCGGAAAACAAGCTGTATTGCTAAAGGCAGGCAGCTTAACACCAAAAAATGGTATGTACTCTGGGGATTCCCTCTGGAAACTTACCTGCCCTACCCGTACTATTAATTACTATATTGAGCACCAGACCCGAACTAAGGCTCGTTCCATTAGAACCTAAAGCTTGAAAGTAATGCGGATTAGCATAGAAAGCCTGGCAGGAAGTATTTTATTTGAAGAATTGAACAAAAAAAACTCTTTCTGTAAATCATTAAAATGGGACTTTCTTTAAATAAAAATGGTCTAACTAAAAAGGCTGGTTCAAAGCCCTTTTTTAGATAGGAAAAATACCATTTCATTCGGGGTTTCTATTCTGATGATATTCCTTATCCCCACTGAGGGAAGTAGCTAACCTAACTGAATATGGATTACTCAAGATCAACTGGGAAGAAAACTCAACCTTGCGAGCTCCAAAAGGGATCCTAGAAGGCCCACGGGTAAGCAAAGATTCCAATTTGAGATTGGCAGAGAAACGCCCGGGCGAGCACGAACTAAAGGAAGTTTCTCTAACCAAGAAATAGTTAGCTCCTTAGATGGAATAAAAATCTCTGCTGTTCCTTAGGAGAAAAGCTATCCAAGATAGTCCTTTAAGTCCCGATATGCTCCTTACGCTCTTTAGCTAGTTAGATCCTTAGGAAAGCGTTAGCTTTTTCTAGGACTCCCATAGGGTAGGCAAAGACTGGGACTGGTAGAAAGTCATACCTGGCTATCGAACTCTAGAAGATTAAAAGAGAGCTGCTTTGAAAAAGAGATTATCTTAGCACTGCAACTTCATCTGGTAAATAAAGGGACTGCTGGGCCTAACGACTGCTCTTTTCCACGCTCTTACCAGTTGAAGCTACTTCTGCGGATTGCGAACTGCACCTGGTCTTGGATCAAGGCTCTCAGTCGCTCAAGACGTCAATGCGCCACCGAATCGACCCGCAACTGGTCCAATGCAACTTTTTTGATTTATACCAGTATTTGTATTCGAAGAGTGACTTCTTAACTAGCTTTAGAGTTAACTAAGATCTCTTTCTTCTCTCCTCTAATCTTCCTTGCCTGACTAATGTCTTTAGAATCGCTTCGCTCCTAAATTTAGCAATTGACTGGCTTTCGCTCTACTATTGACTTAGACTCTATTCTGAGTAAAACAAAACAAGGAAGGGGAGTCAGCGAGGACTTGGATGGCTTCCTTCATTGCTCACTCTTTCGCAGGGTCGATAATCTAATTTAGGGACAAAGACAAGGAAATAAGATTTAGGAACTCGACCTTCATCTTCTACGCCTGCTCCTGCCCTGTAGTGGACTTGGCATCAGTGCCATACTTCGCACTCGATAACTCTTGCCATAGGGACTTCAGGAACGCTCTTACTAGGTAAAATTTGGACTCAAAATCCGCCGTGTCGATCTGGTCATCCGGCTCGACCCCAGCCGCTGAGTTAGAATCGATTTGCTTAACCTGCTAATGCACGGAGATTCTCAAATTTCTAGAATATGAGGACGTAGGAAATTTGAATGCTAAACATCAAGGCTTTTTCTACAAGACTTAGATTAAGTTCTCCGGTGCCAGCATCAGTCTCCCGTAGATATGAATCTACATCGTCCTACAAACCGATTTTCGTTCTCTGAAAGAGCCTCGGCATCATCTCCTTACTCATCACCCCAGGATTCAAACAAGACGCATAAGGGGGTGGATGCTTTACTGGAAAGAAGCTGCTTAGGGAAATCTCCTTACCTTCTCTTTGGGAGCTCTATAATAGTTTCTAGAATACCGTCTCTGCTAACAGATTCACAATACAGGGTTCTAGAATCTCTTATATAGAGATCCAAAAAAGATAAAGTAAGGAAATTGGAATAAAAAAGGTATTCACCCTTCGACTCGTGCTTCTTAAGCAACTCTCACTCTTTCTTTTCATGGGAACTCAGATTATCGGAAGAAGGAAACTCACTACTTTGAGAGAGAAAGGATCCAATCTCTTGCTGTTGAAAAAGGCTTTGTTGGTCCGACCGATACTTCCTTGGCACCTCTCTGAAGTTAAAACCAGCGATGGCTTACTAAACTGCCTTACTAATATTACTATAAGGCACCTATCGTAGAAGTGAAGTGGCAGGTCTAGGGTTCAAACCCCATAAGAGGACTACCACTTTATTAACCTGGGCGAATAAAAAGCCCGTGGCTTTGGGAATGAAATGAATTTCATAAATAAAGGTGAGACTTTCAAAGTCACACTTTGACACGAAAGAACCGAGACAGCCTTCACTTCAGGCGGAGAATATAGATAGGTGGCCAAGCGCTGCTTTCATTCAAGCTATGCAGGTAAAGATACAAAAAGGACTTTCTCATCAATAGCCACTTTAGTTCAGTTTCCTTCCGGGTGACTTTTTCGCTGTTAGGGGGATTTCGTTTAACAGGTTAACAGGTGCCTAGCTTCTTGTCTTTCTCGGAATATCCCTATTTCATATCGTACCTTGATTGCCTTTCTTTATTACTGTATAACGACCAAGTGGCATAGTCAGGCTTTGCCGAGGCAATGCCCCACCGATTCCCTTTAGCGGAGGATGGGATTCGCTACCTTCGCTATGATTGTGCGTCTTTCATGATTCCAACTGACGAAGTTCGGCATCGGACGTGTACAAAGACTAGTAGCTCTAGTTGGCAAAAGCAGCAAAGGTTGGCTATGGGAGTTCTAGCAATGGTACGTATAGGAGTTCAACTGTGAAGATAGACTAGCCAGCCACGAATGGGGCTTATTTGTTTTTATTCCGAGGGCATATGTATTTTCTTCATGTTGTTGAGGAGTCAAAGCTGTGGTGAGACTGTGTCTGGTAAGCTTACGAGTTCGACTGTGGGATGGGAAGAAGGTCAGAGGTGTCTGGTGATACAAAGGTCATAATTGGTTTCCAATAAGAAGGGCTCTTTCCACGGGTCCCCCAAGAGGAAGGGGTCTTCTTTCACATTATGTAACGGAAGCTTTAGGGCATGAATTGAGCTTAGCTGCTAACTCTATTCCCTATGGCTAAGCCAAGTCATCTTCTTCCAGCGCTAATCCAAATACACGCTTCGGAAGCTTGCTTTAATTAAATCATTAAGTTCAAAGCACTAGTTAAGGGACCTGATTTTTCATCACTAGCAGTAAGAGGTGCATCACCGGGTTGTAAAGAAAATGGCTCTCTCTGTATAGCTGGCAAATGACACAAAGCCAATTTCCCTAATAAAGGCACCTTTGAAATGGTCAAAAAAGTGTTTTCCCGTGTTTTTTGACATCGACCAAAAATCACTAAGCTTCAAAAATGGTCAATTTAATGTACTTTTCCAACTATATGGAACACCAAAAGTTCTTTTTTTAGGGTCCGTCATAAAGTGAAAAGGGCTTTATTAACTTATCCATATATATGGAGCATTCAAAATTAGTTTTCTAAGGTCCGCTCTTTTGCCTAAGGAAATGGAGTGAGGAAGAACCCCAGCTTGAGAATCCTTCTTAGGGGGCAGGAGATCGACCAATCACTGGCTAGGCTCTTTGGCTTTCCGCTGGTGTGAATGCATTAAGACTAAGCAGAGAAGGCTTTCTAGTAAGCTAGGGGCAGGAAGAAGGGAAGTAATACCAAACCAAGCCTTCAAGAAGCGCTATTAGGGCTTTCCTTGACTATTAAGGGCTGTCAACTCTCCCTCGCGGTTTTATGGGTTTACACTTTTACTCTCACTCCCGGTAAGGGGTTGAAGCGCGCAAGGCTTTTATTCTTGACTATAAGCTGCTAAAACCTGAACCTGATTCTGTTGAGGCGGAATCTCTTCCCGCTTGGAGGCGAGGATCGGGTAGCTACGTGTGCCCCTCAAAACCTTTCCTCCTTTCCTTCGAAGTCAAGCATCTCCTTCTTAGTCTAGCTCATTTACCTGCTTGACTTGCCTTGGGTTAACCCCCCCCCCCCCCCCCCCCCCGCCTAACGGCATTCCCCGTCTCCGTCTTTGTCAAGCATCTTGCCCGGGCATTCGCAAAATCAGGCGAGTAGCTCATGCCACTCAACTCATTCCATTTTTGCTTGACTTGAAGAACCTTTCCTTGTGAATAGCTACCCTTGGTTCAGTTCATAGCGGGACCGGACGTGGAATGGTTGGCAGCTTCTGTTATTCTCCCGTTCCTCTCGTTATCACTCGAGCTCATTCTTAAACCTTTGACCAACGGGTCCTCGAACCAACCTTTCCTTCCTTTCGATTCCTCGGTAAGCGGTTTCTTTTCGTTCATTGATTGATTCAAGGTAATGATAATTGCTTCCAAGTCTAAGCGCTAGCGGTAAAAGCTAGTCGCCGGAAGCGAACTTCCAGGCCGGGAAGGAGCCAAAAAACGTGAGTGCCCCTGCAATCTTTCTAAAGTAAGAAGCGAGAAACTTGACTTTGAGAAAGAGAGGTCTTATATTAGAATATTAGTAAAGGCGCGTTAGCCTATCTATAGTAAGGGGCTTTTTTCTTACTCGTTAGCGCTTTATAGTTTTCTTTTCAATAAGGACGTTTAGGCTTTACTAATAGAATAGATAGGGCTTTTCTCGCTTGTTTAGTATTGCTTTGGCTTCGCCGTCCTGGCGGGGAAGCTACAGCTACCGTAACTAAAAGAAAATGAATGAAGGAAGAAGGAGCAGAGCGAAAGACTACAGAGGCATTCCGGGCCGACTACAATACAAGTCATGAGCGATAGCGAAGCCAAGCACTTTTTTATGTCGAAAGCCCCAAAACTAGCTATCTTATAGCAGACAACTAACGCAAGCCTACTCAACTAATCTCATAAGTAAATGCCTGTTCGCATCGCAACTAATAGAAAAAAACAACTACTAGACTAGACTAGTAGTTGAGTGCTCCTTGTTGTTCGGATCTTGCCCGGGTCTGAGCTTCCCAAGCTCTATGCTGTTGGGGAACTCTGCAAGGGTCTTACCACCTTCTTTATTTACTATATTTGAGTCTTTGGAGTACTTTGGGATTATATTCCGCGCCGAGGATTTGTGCTTGTGGGCTAGGGTGAATATTGCAGACCAGCGGATCTAATAGAGCTTCATACCCTCACTGTACACTTTCTATATATCTGTCTTCATCCAATCAAAGAAGTCCAGAAGAGCTAAGCTTTCTTTTCTGATGCTGCTTTCCCGATACGAAAGAAAGAAATGGTAAGCTACTTCCTCTACTTATCTTATATATATACATATATATATAGCATAACATTAGCTCATTTTCTTACTGGTTCTGGCATACTGGACTTTACTTTCTTATAAGAAGCACCTCATCCTCAAGCCCTTGATAGTGGGGTGAGTAAGGAACTTCCGCTAATGCCAGTGCCATCCCCAAGTCAAGCGCTAGAAGAAAAGATAGGATCATTCCTTCTTCTCCTAAGCTGTGAACTCATGGTCAAATGGCTTCCGAGGTGGGCTTTCTCCATTGAAGCCATTCCCTGGGATCTTTGTTCCCAAAGGACTGGTCTTGGTGGAAGGAAGAAGGGTGGTTTGGAAGACCAGGATTCGAACTAGATCGAACGGATAACCTTCAATAAAAGGATGAATTTGGGATAATGTGCCGCCCCCTGTGAATACATTAGCAGAGAACTCTTTAGGGGCCTTTTCATATTCGGTCTTCGGGGGTGCTTTTATGTCAAACCAACTCCCCTTTTCCCTGTCGAATAACCAACCTACTGGAAATGTAAACGACTCAGAATGGAATCCTCCTAGGATATCGGCCGTTCAATTAGCCGCTGCTATTACAGCTTGTTCTCGTATTCATATGTACAAGTACATTTCCAGAGATGACTGTTACTACACTGATACGGACTCAGCAGTTTTAGGAAGTGCCCTTCCAGAAGATGAAATCTCTTCAACCGAATTGGGTAAGTTAAAGCTGGAGCACTTTATAAAGAAAGGCATCTTCTTAGCACCTAAGAGTTATCACTTAAAAACGAAAGAGACTGATAAGATCATTAAGCACAAGGGGCTAGCTAAAGAAATAGTAGATTCAGAATGGTTTGAGTCATAATACGCTGATCCGTCTCGAACTAAGCAGATCACCGTCGAAGCAAACTTCAGAATTAATTGGAATCTTTTTTTAGTTTTTAAGTATAAGTATAAGAAAGAGGGGGCATTCCTTATTAATTAGATAGAATGAGGGAAGCCCACTTTGATCTTGTTCTAAAGTGCGCCCATTAGTACTACTCAAAGAGCCAGGCCAAACAACAGGCTTCTTATATAAAGAATAATGGAAAGCCCTTTCCCTATCTGCCTTATCCGCACCTATAGACTCTTATCTTTTGAATGGGGCTATTCAAATCATAAGCATGGATTTGGAAAGAGATAAGTGGAAGGGTTTTTTGTTTTGGTTTAGCCGATTGAGTAGCACTTGCACCGTCCGTAGCTTGAGGAAAGGCATAACCCGTATAGAGATGGGAAGTGGCTAGAGCAGGGGTAGCTGGAGCAGCAGTGGATTCGGTTAATCCAATAATAGATGGTTGGATGAGATGGATAACTAGGGCAAAGTATCTAGTATACTCACCCGCACCATAAGCATCTGTAGTCTAGTCTTAAGTACTTAGTGGTTATTTTTACTAGGCCATTACCTTACTAGATATACTAGATATAGAATATGCTAGAATATGCCGGGAGAAGAGGGGAGAATGGACTTTTGGACGTGTCTGTCCCACAGTCTGGTGAGATGTACGACCTCCAACTGAACCTAGCCCAAAAGAGTGTAAGTGAGAGATTTTCAACCTATTTGATCACTTAGAAAGTATACTATATTCTATTTTGATTCCCAACATGCATAAGTACAAAACCTATTAACATAGAAACTAGAGTTGGAACCAGATGATCTTCGAGGCCGAAGGGAGCTTTACTCCACATAGGGAGACTGGAGGTCGTAGGTTCAATCCTAACTCTTTCATAATCACAATCATGTGGCATTGCCATCCTATTCCTCTCCTTTCAGTCAAGCTCATTCTTAAACCTTTGAGTCGAGTTGCTCTTCTACTCCTTTTAATGGACATTCTTAGCCGTCCTCCGAGGCCCCATAGATCAGATCGTGAACTCTTTCAGACCCTTAGTTTCACTTGGTTGGGGCAGAGTTTCAGCCTGCCTTCCACCGAATATAAAAAAACCTTACAGCTGCCTAATCTGTTGACATCCCCGCGAAGAGAGTCATTATTTGTGTCACATCCTCGAATTCGAGAGAACGCTTTCCTGTTATCTCTCAAATTATAGGCATTGAAGCGATCGAGCGAGAGAAAGAAAGAAAACTATTGCACATGCCCCTCATTCGCCCTTTACTAGAAGGTAAGGCAAAAGCAGCTTAAGTCCTTCCGATCCCCCGAGAAGCCCTCGATGAACCACCTATAGTATTATATATATAAGTGGGCACCTGATATCTATGAGGGTTCACCCACCCCGGTTACAGCATTCCTTTCTATTGCGCCTAAAATATCTATTTTTGCTAATATTTCACGTGTTTCTATTTATGGTTCCTATGGAGCTACATTGCAACAAATCTTCTTTTTCTGCAGCATTGCTTCTATGATCTTATGAGCACTGGCCGCCATGGCCCAAACGAAAGTAAAAAGACCTCTAGCTCATAGTTCAATTGGACATGTAGGTTATATTCGTACTGGGTTCTCATGTGGAACCATAGAAGGAATTCAATCACTACTAATTGGTATCTTTATTTATGCATTAATGACGATAGATGCATTCGCCATAGTTTTAGCATTACTGCAAACCCGTGATAAACAAGCCACAACAGTCGCTGAGGCAACCTCTTCACTGAACATGGCCACCATTACATGAAAAAGTAATGAGGAAGGAAATCTATCAGTAGCAGATGATAAGTCGTAGCTAGTGACATCAGTCCCTCCTACCACATACTTAAGTGGTGCGGTCTGGTCAAATGTACCATCATTAGGCAATCGACGGAGAACCTCGCCCAATCATGGTAGGGTTTTAAGATGCACTATTTAACATTGTTTCCTATGATAAACAGGCGTCTCTTACCCCCTCCTACGATCACGAAAGCTAACCTACCTTGATGTATCTCTCTACCACACGATACATTCCGTGACGCGAAATCCATCTTTGCTTATGCTAACTCTCAGTTTGGTCCTACTTCTTGTTCTTATTTCTATGATGGAGGGGTCCTCCCGCTCCAGTAAAAGACGCCTTGAATCCTCAAAGCGGAGTCTAACAGCTTTTGGGGGATCCGATGATGAGGGCGATCCTCATAAAAGAAAAAGACAAGAAATAGGAAAAAACTGTAGGGATTGCGGTTACTCTCTCATTCGCGAGCTCTTTCGTCAAATTCTAAAGTGCACAGCAGATGCCGCTTTAGAAGAAAAAATGAAAACTAAAAGATTTAGTACTCTCCTAGAGGAGGCTATGGAAAAGAAATTTGGGTACGATCGCCTAAATTGGCGCCACATGGCTCGCCTTCTAACGGATTAAGAAAAGTGTTCTAACAGCAGTTACACAGCCCCTCTTAGAAAGCTGTAAGTGAAAGAAGGGTAAGTAGGCTAGGCGAAGCGAAGCAACTAGTTTAGTTGCTGGAAAAGGTGCGAACGAAGAGAGCTAGTAAGAAGTCGAACAGAAGCATGAGTTGAGTGGTGAGCTAAAGCAGGGTAGCGAAACTAGGAACGGAGTTGGCTTGTTAGAGCTAGGCGGTTGAGTTGAAGTAAGCGAGCTAGTCATACAAGCCAGTGAGCTAGGCAGCTTGCTGTAGTTACTATGGTAAACTGGAGTGAAACGAATTGGCAGTAGAGACTGAGGGCTAAACATGTCGTTGGAACGCTTTAACAAGGCCGTTACGGAGAGCGATAAGGATTTCTTTCTCTGGTAAGGATTTCAAACCTCCACTTTCAGTCTCAATTTCATCGATCCTCTCCCTACTCCCCTCTCCCTATGGTCGAGCGTCTTCAAACCTTCTACTCAAGAGATGCCCCTGCCCTTTCGATCTGACTGTAGTAAAGCTAAGGCTCTTACTAGATCTCTTGTACCGCTATTCATGGTGTAATTCTTCTATCTGAATAGAATGTGATTGCCTGAAAGCGATTCCAGGAGAGCCTAGCATAGAGCTTTCTTGTGATGAAATTGCTTTCCCCTTCTTCTCTGCATGCTAAGGCTCAGTCTTTCTAGATATTCTAGTTACCCATTCTTCTCCTCTAGGCTAACTTAACTCACTTTCATCACTACTCCTCTTGCAAGTGCTATTCACTATATCCTTCTAGCTTTAAGCCTCTAGGCAAACTGAACTAGTTTAATTCCGTAAAGTCAACCATCTCTCCTATGGTAGCTGTTCCAGTTCACAAAGATTCAAGTAGTGTAGTGCTTTCTCTCGGGATTCATTCAACCGCTTAGGAAGGATAGCTAGCAGCGGATCTGGAAGACCGGATATTCCCTATTATACTCTCAATCCATCTGAACTCAAGGAAAGCGCATACTGACAAGCCTCACCTTTGAGTGAGAGTTTTTTCTGTCCGAATTGCTTGCTTCTTTCTTGATGGTTGCTGAATGCGAAATAACAGCCAGTGGTTATTTTTAGTGGTTATTTCTTTCAAGGGAATCGGTTCAGAGGTCGATGTATGGCCACGAAAATGCATGAAAAGCATAGATACGTGAGGGGAAGTCGTACTTGCTTATCTTGAAAGCTTGTTCGGTTTACACGAATTGGAATAGATAGGGAAGCTAAAGCCTCTAGTCCTACTACAGCCGATAGCCCAAGTACTACCTGCGCCTTAGGACTTTCAGGCGGTTAGGGCATTGCATTACAAGATCAACTAATCCGAAAGAAAATGCCTCAGCCACTTCAAAACAGCTTACTTTGCCGAGCCAGCATCAACTTCTCTATTGACGTTTGCGCTCGTGCCATCAACCGAGAAGGCGGAAGAGCCTATCCTAAGACTAAGCGCTTTAGAGCAGGAACAATAAGAGCTGCAATTCTCCCTCGCTTTCTCAGAAGCAAGAAAAGAAGGAACTCATATTCTTAGCTAGAAGAGCTTGCAGTCTTTCCCTTCTTCAACTTACTGAGCTATCTTTCATCTTGTGACTTGAGTACTTCCTTTCTTTGTGAAGTACTTTCTATGCAATAGAGCTAGATGAAGAGTTGACTTCCCCACTGCTCCTCTTACCGGGTATATGCCTTAGTGAAACTCCGGGTAAAGAGGACGAGGTATGACCTCAGGAAGAAAGGAAGATCGGATAGGGCTCGAAGTGTAAGCCTAGCAGGGTGAAGTCCTGTCTTTACTATTGCTATTGTTTTACGAGTAGGAGTTCTCGCGGATGGAGATTGAGTCTCAAGCTAGGGATCACCAATTCCTTTAGCAGAAGCTCCTCTTCATGGAGATGAAATAGCAATCGTTACAGATAGAGTTTTTTATGCTTGAATAGCAATTGGCAGCCTAGCCTGGAGTGCGCTCTTTTGCGCTTTCGGCCGATCGAAAAAGGGCAATTGGAGCGAACGGTGTTATTCTCCTTTCCCGCTACTACTCCTACTTCTATTCTTATACTAAATAGAATACTAAATAGAATGCAGGATAGAAGCACCTCTTTGGTACCCATCGTTTGCAGCTATAAGTATATAGCTCGTTCTTACTTACCCTACGGTCGAACTAAAAACTTTCTCTCCCCATCTAAAGAGCACTTCGTTCCTCAGAAATGAAGACTGAAAGGTACGACGAGTGGAAGACTTCTGTCGAGAAGAACGTAGTGGCTTGTTGGCACAAATGCCTTAATTGATAATTGAATATATAAAATTATGAACTTAAGAGATTGACAGTCCTCAGCCCAGGCAAAGAAAAAACCTCATCTATTTAAAGTCTTTCCAGGAGGCCGATTTCAATATCAAATCTCTACTGCCTATCAATGAGCACCTTTTGGCTAATGGTTGGAGCTAGCCAGCTTCCCGGATTCGAGTACTTTCAAAGTCTTTGCCCTTAGCCTTTTCTTTCCATTTTCCCTATAAAACTGGGCAGGCTAGCCAACTAAGCCAAGGATACCTACTGGAGTCGATTGAATTAGTCTTTCTCTTCATTATCAATCCCTTTTTTTATAAAATAGATTAATCCTGATTTTTCTTGAGGCTAACTCTCTTACCACTGTAGAAGTGGCACCTTCTTCTTTCCTAACTTTTTGGTTGGGGGACAACAACGACAAGACTTTGTCTCGAATAGCACACCCCCATTCCTCTCATTATCACTCAAGCTCATTCTTAAACCTTTGACCAACGGGTCCTCGAACCAACCTTTCCTTCCTTTCTATTCCTCGGTAAGCGGTTTCTTTTCATTCATTGATTGATTCAAGGCAATGATAATTGCTTCCAAGTCTAAGCGCTAGCGGTAGAAGCTAGTCGCCGGAAGCGAACTTCCGGGCCGGGAAGGAGCCAAAAAACGTGAGCGCCCCTGCAATCTTTCTAAAGTAAGAAGCGAGAAACTTGACTTTGAGAAAGAGAATACTAAGTAAGGTAATGTCCTTACTTAGTACTGTTATTTTTAGTATTCTAATGGTTGGCCTAGCTGGCACTTTATGCTAATCAAACTAGAAGTGAAAGTCAAGTTCTTTGAGTTGAATAGACGATGACTGGACACAACGAAACTCTTCCTCTCTAATAGGGGACGGGGTCACTGACTCAATTCAATTTCTTTAAGGGAGGGCAATACTCTAATAGCTGAAGGGCGGTCCTTTTCATCTCTAACTCGAATGTTCGAGCTAATGTAATGGCTGTTTCCGGTAGTTGGAGTTGCCTTGATGTCAGAAAGGTGTCCAGTTTAGAAGGTGCGAAAGAATGGCTATTCTCTTGCTCGTGTCTTGGCCACAGCTACTGCTACTGCTCGTAGTCATAGGAAGAGCTCATAGTCTCAGAATTGCTCTCCCGAATTGACTTTTCTCTCAATTTCTTTCTGTCTGTGGGACTGGCTCACCAATGAGATAGACCAGGTTCAAGTCACAGCCGTTTGATAGCCCTTTTCGTAAGCTCCCTTATTAATAGCTTTCTCTTCATTCTTACATTCTTACCCTACAACAATTGCTTATCCCGTCTTACTGGAATTTCTTTCTATGCTTAACACATGCTAGTCAAAGTCTAGTCCCGAGGAAGCAGTGAAGTAAAGAAGGAACTAGAATAGGAAGGCACTTGAGACTTGCTGTAGAACTTTCACTTGAACCGGCACTAGCACTAGCTTCTTGTCTGTATGTCCTGGATTTACCTACCAGGATGAAATGATTGGACAAAGAAGGAATGAATTGATAGAGGGTTGAGGGCGGCCAACCAACGAAGCGCTGGCTTACGGAGCTTACTCATCCAAGGGGCGAAGGGGGTTCATGCATCGGCATCACGTAGGATTTCCTTCAACAAGAAAGGATTACTGCTGTGAGTGATCATGCACGATAGAGAATGATGGATCAGCGGACCGATTGATTGACCGAGATGTGATGCTCACTAATTGACCATGCAAAATCTCTAAGCCAGCTAATTCCTAACAAGCAACGGCTAGCGCGAAAGCCGTATAGCGTTAGTCACGCGCAGTAGTTTTCTTGCTCTCTCCGTTTACGGAGATGCTCCCCCTAGTACTTCCATTCCCACTCCCACTCCTCTCATTCTCACTCGATAACATTCTTAAACATTCTCACTCGAGCCTAAACCTTTCAGTCTCAATTACATCGATCCTCTCGTTATCACTCGAGCGACTTCGTTCCTTTGTAAGAGCGTATTCGGGGTATACTCCCTGTGTAGGCTCTGACAAGACCTCCCTTCTTAGGTTATGCCAGTTATCCACCTTAGGAGGTCGGGGCTCTCGATTTGGAGTCTTGTAAAGGCTGTCTTCTCTAGATAGGGCAAGGAAGCAACCTCTAGATACAGCAAGTTATCTTTACGGGTAAGCTATTACATTAGAAAGCCTTTATTTTACAGCAATGAGCAATGCTAAGGTAAACCCATCAAGTGAACAAGTCAGGAAATCCAATATCTTTAGCTCTTAGGAGGGCAGTATCTGTCCCTGTCTCCGCAGTATTCATATCAGCATTCGTAGCAGTAGTTTCATTCCCTCTTGTAACAGTATCAATAGTAGCAGAGGAATGAATACTAAGCTAATTGCCATTTATTAACCGATCGAAACGAAGATACAATAATTGGTAGTGGAACATGAGCTGTCTCAGTCTCAGAAATAGTGCCACAAAGCCTTGCCTTGTTGAAGTTGAATGTGCTGAATCAAGCCCATGTTTGTCATGACATTACCGTAGAGAAGCCTGATGGCATTGTGAAAAATATAAGAGCAACGAATTTCATCACCTTCACTGATTCTGACTCTGAGTTCATACCCTCTTTTTCTTCTTAGGGCAACTCAGACTCCGAAATAAGCATTCCAGGTCTTAGAACAGGTCTTGGGCAAACTGCTAGAACGTCCAAGGGTAGGCCACCCGTAGTTGACCCCTGCCTTCGTATTGGACGCTTAAAGAGGATTGAGCACAGGATTGGTGTAACAGTCTTTCTCCCACTCGATGGATTTCCTATTGACCTAGCTATCTTACTCGCTGTCTAGCCCGTGCTATCCCTTACTTTATTGTTTATCCCTATGGAACAGGAGACTAATCAGCAGCTACGTAAGACGGGATCAACTCATTTTCTTTCTATATGATACCACCAAAGCTCTTCGGATTTCTTTTCCTCTCACTCACGGCACACATGCTATATCTCTGTTTCCATTAGGGGCTGCATGCTATTGGAACTACATGTAGACTGCCGCGTCAAAACTCACTTTCGAAAGTGAAGTGAAATAACCACCGAAGAGATAATTTACTAAAAGTAGCCTTTCTCTACATACGAAAACACCAAGTACATTTGCTTATGAAACAAGAGCAGCTTTTTCTGTAACAGCTTACTTGGCGCCCTCCCTTCGGAAGTAAGAAAAAGTGGCCCTTGCCTTGAGCCAGTTCCAGTCATGGGATCAACCCTTTTTTAAGGAAATCTCTCTTTAACCTGCCGTAGCGTATATTTCTCCTTAGGTATGACGCTTGATCTCTTTCTCTTCCCTGGGCTTCTTACGACAAGACTAGCTGCTTCTGATTCTTAAAAGGATCCGGTCCAAATCAGTCTCTTCCAGCTTGAGAGCTCTCAAAGCCCGCCCTTCCGACGAAGCTGCCGATAGTGTCTTTAGCTCGAAACTCTTCCTTCTAGTCTACTACGTCATTCTTTGCTTTTGAAAGATAAATTCGCCACGTGAAAACTGTTACCAGATGTGGATTCAATCAATAACTGCGGTTAGGCCTTCAAGCAGCAGATTCGCTAAGGCTAAGATAAGAGGAATCGAAAAAAGAGTTCCACCTACCGCTAAAAATGAATCTACTGCAGCCCACGTTCAAAGGCGAAGATCCTTAGTTCACTGCTACTGACTAACCTCTTTCTCTTCTGAGAGTACCACTATTTAATGTCGTTTATAAAGTCGTGAGGGTAGTTGATTTCATCATGTATTCCTCAGTAATATGAAGCAAGTAGAGAAGTAGGCAGTCCTTTATGAGGGTTATTTGGTCTGTATAGCTGCATCGAGTTGGCTCTGAGTACTAGGGTTTATGGCAGCATTGGTTTGATACTCATCGTGAGTAGTTTCATTTTCCAGCTTCTCTTTTCTTACTACCATATGTCTTGAAATTCTCTTCGAGGTTCCGAAAATCTCATTCTAAAGCAGGGTCCGTAGGAACGTGACTTGGAAGAAATTCATAGTCCAAAGTCTCCGAAGAGGAGGTTTCTGCATTTTCGGAGAGTCCAGAAAGTTGAGTGCTCGGAGATGACAAGGAAGGCTTCTCAGTGTTGAAGGCGGGAGGTCGGGTAAGAATATTTACGTTAGTGTGGCTAACGATTGTTTTCTTTGGGATTATCTTTCTATTATTCTAGGAAGGTCTTTATTACTCTTTTTTTTTAATACCAGTAATAAAGGGAAGGGCATACCCTATCATATCTTTCTAGTCCCATTGTGCGAGTATAGGATTTTCCTTGCAATCTTGAATCTATTGCTCTAAAATATCCCTAAGGAGCTAGCTGAGTAAATATCTTTGCAAGCTAGTTTCAGTTACCTTGGGGTCTCAGCCAATAGATTCAGTGCTAGTTTCCAGTGGTGAGTATTAAGTACTTCCCTTCCTAAGCAAGCCTTTCCGAATCTCTAGGATTGATTCTGTGGGTAAGGCAAAACAAAAAAGGTATATCTGCTATCTGCAGCAATGAAAGCAAGTATCCTATGCCTATGGGATTGGGTTTAATGGGAGTTCCAGTTAGAGTTTTTGCTAAGGCTAGTTCTATTCCAGGTATTTTAAAAGTACTTATGTCTTATTTTTTAATTATGCTTTCTCGCAGTCATTGGAGTCTCAGTAGTTGTAAGTTGATAGGGCCATTGCTATTGTATAACGAGTAGGAGTTCCGGGATTGAGTACCTGTCCTTCCTTACTATAAGCCATACCTACTAGCACTCTCCTTTATTTTTGGGTAGGTAAGAAGCTTTTCTCCGGATACCTACCCAAGGTGATCATATATAAAAATACTCAGGTGATCATTTTCCAGTAGAATACTAACTGTTATTTTTAATTAGCATATTTCTATGAAAGGAATCTCGTAGAAGATGACTCGCCCACTAATCTATATCCAGCTTCAGCTTACTCAGCAACAAGTCGTGCAAACTATCAACACATCCCATCCGCACCAACGGAATTTTAGCAACGTGAAGATATCAATCCGCTCCTAAGCTCAAGACTCATCCTTGGTAAAGGTTTGTTCATCCATCCTTGGTTCCATTTCTATCTATTTAAGGAAATACGTCACGAAATTCTTCTTCTTCTAGGCGGGCGCTTACTCAAGCTTCTCTGGAGTAGAGATGCAATAATGACTACCACAAGAAAGGGGAAATAATCTATGTAGAACTCGCGTTCAGGCCGTGTAATCATAGTTTCTAGGGAGCTGTACAAAGATAAAAAATGAGTAGAGATATCATATCATGCTATTGGATTGAACCAAATCTGATGGATAAAGCAACTCCCCTCACTTACGTTCTTCCTTTTTCTCTCTTGTTTGATAGGACACTTTCCCAATCTCTGTAAATAAAGGTGCAACTACTTCAACAAAAAGGGCGTAAATATTCAATCTAGAAGAGAACCAGCCTTAGTAAACTTACAGGAAAGAAAGGAACCTAATAAACTCAATCATACAAGGAATTAAGAGCTTACTTGCTTCTACATCCACTGGAACGGTACTGAAGCCGGAAGGCTAAGGACCGAGAATAAGAAAAAACCTAATAAATAAAAAAAAGGGAGTAGAACTTGCTTTTGCACCTACATGCAACTTACGATTTTTTCGGTGTTAGAAAAAAAGGGTTTAGCCATAAAGATGCCGGTTAAAGAGAGTTCTAACGTGGGGCGACAAATGGCATAAACTTACCTTAAAAGGGGGTGCCCTCCCTGAGACTTCCTAAGTACTAGTTTCTGCTTGATAGACTAACTAATTACTTAACTGAATTGCCAGATGAACCATCAATCGTTCCTTATGATTCTAGGGGTTTAGGATAGGAAGAGGGCTAAGCTCAACTCAAAGATGCTAAATAAGGGCCTTCATTATAATAGCTTTCAATGCGCATTGAGCGAGTAGTTAGTTCAGGTCTTTTTGTATGAGATCTCTCGTTCCAACAGTTTTTCCGTGAAGGCTCCCCATCAATATCAGGCTGGATCTAGGTTCTATAATAGAAACCAATTGTTGAAGTAAGAATGAAGGGTCAACCCATAAACTAGAAAGTAGTCAAGTTCTTGTAACAGTTGTGGGTCCTCGGCATCCAATCGAACACATCATTCAATTCAGTTTCGTTTTTGTGGAAAGAGGGGTATTTTATGCTTTCGTACCGGAACACCTTTTAGCCTCTCTTAACGATTCATATTCTCATTTTCTAGTTGCAGAAAGCCTTTCTCGAGGAAGTCCATCCTTTGAGGTTGGTAAGTCCCATCGATTCATCAAGGTTAAGTAAGCTGTCTATCCGTCTGAAACCCTCAATTACATCGAGCCTTGCTTGCGTCAGTATCAACATCAGATGAATGAGATCTTCTTTCAACGAGGTAGGGTGGGGCTGGTTTTTTAACATCAAGCTTGTGGACAGGCCTCTCTCTTCCTTCTTGCTTCACACCAGCTATTGTGACCCAATTAACTTAAGAAACTAGCCAAGCAATGGCCTTGTTATTTATAAGGGGTGTGGCTATGCCGTGTTCTCGGTGTATGCATGAAGTGAATCTTCTATACCGTCCATAGTTTGCGGGCAATTCATCTTCATGCATTTTTTACCATTGTCGCTGGAGATTGCACTTAGTGCCTAGCTTCCGCTGTCGGTCCGGCCCAGATGCTGAAACTGAACGTACTTTTGTTAGTCATTCTGGTTGTATCGACTTGTGTCTGTCCCTCTGTCTCTGATCCTTTCAAGCATAGAATGAAGCGAGTGGGGATTGCCGGGTTTCAGCTGGTTTCTGTCCTGGATGATAGACAAGAAGAGTTAAAAGCAAATGGAATTGCTAGTAAAAGCTTTCATGATCTAATCCAACTCCTTAGAGAAGATAAAAATATAAAATATTATAATATAATTATCCAACCTCTAAATGAGGGAGAGGAAAAAAGGGCTGAAATGAAGGCATTTTGGATAAAGAATTTTGCCAATTTCAATTTTGGCAAAAAAAACTAAAGGTGGAATAGCGGCAAGTACTGTTGGGATCGAGGTAGGGATGGAAGGTCGGGTAGGGCAGTTAGCCTTGTAGCCTTTCTTTAATTTAAAAAGGCGAGGCCCTTAGCGATAGGGGAAAGGAGAGTGGGGAAGCGGGCTCCTTTCGACCAGACTACTTCAGGGGCTGGAGTGAAGAACCACGAGAGCTCCTGTCAGGAAGTGAGTCTCAAACCTTATGTAGTTCTAGGTCCCTTTTGACAACTGGAAGGGATATCTATAGTTTTTTTACAGTATATTGAAAGTAAAAAGTAAACTATAGACATTTAAGCTTTTTTAAGTCACAGTAAGGTATCTGTTTAAGTGAATCTATTCTCCTCTCTGTGCAGTTATGTTATCCCGAGTCCCCACACCACAGCAGTCTTAGTGTGATTCCGTCTTGCAAAAGAGAGTGGCATTCAGTTGTTTCACATTAGGAAGAGATCCTTTCTTTTTTCCTTTCCAAAAGGAACACCTACCTTTATTTGCTCTAGTGTGTCCATATCCCCTCTCCAACAGAGTGCCAGTGCCCGAGGAGAGTGCTAGTAGGTATGGCTTATAGTAAGGAAGGACAGGTACTCAATCCCGAAACTCTTACTCGTTATACAATAGCAATGGCCCTATCAACTTACAACTACTGAGACTCCAACGACTGCGAGAAAGCATAATTAAAAAATAAGACATAAGTACTTTTAAAATACCTGGAATAGAACTAGCCTTAGCAAAAACTCTAACTGGAACTCCCATTAAACCTAATCCCATAGGCATAGGATACTTGCTTTCATTGCTGCAGATAGCAGATATACCTTTTTTGTTTTTCCTTACCCACAGAATCAATCCTAGAGATTCGAAAAGGCTTGCTTAGGAAGGGAAGTACTTAATACTCACCACTGACACTTAACAGGAGTTTACCAGTGATTTAGATTGCTTACGAGCTGCTTACCGGTTAAGAAATCGAATAAGGGATTGGTCTGCACTTAGGGGCTCTTTTGAGCACTTTTGAGGAAGTGAAGACGAATAGTCAACTTTGCCTGCTTAACGGCTTGACTGCTTTACGGATAAGGTCTTGTCAGAGCCTTCTTGAAGAGGCGACGCATCCAGCAGGAATCGAACCTATGAATTTGCCCCTTTATCCTTTTTTAGGTTGGTATAGGTTGGGCGCTTTAACCATTCAGCCATGGACGCAAAGAGACTCAGCGAGTGAACTAGGTCAAGCAGGTGAAGGAAGGGAGTTCACCTAAAAACTAGGTTTTGGTATTCCTTCTCGAGCTTCTATTTCTTCCGTTAAAGGAGATTCGAGAAAAGATGGAATAGGAAGACGTGTTTCCAGAACAAACAAGATACGGGTTGAGAAGGGGGAGTTAGCAAAGTTAGACAAGATTGGAATGGGCATAGGAACATGTATTGATGTACCAGATCGGCTAATGCTCCCAGGTTGATGCGATGTATTCCACCAGTTGGGACAGATAGACTCGAGATTTCTGCTCATTAACAAGCATACCGGAACAAGCACAAAATTGCTTCATAGTATCCAAGACCACCTGACACTGCTTAAACGTAGCATGAGAGAAAAGTAAGACATCATCCGCAAACAAGAGGTGGGAAATAGACGGGCCACCCCTAGCGACTGGTACTGGAGCCCATTCTCGAGAAGCTACTTTACTCTCAATGAGCAAAGAAAGTTTTTCCAAACAAAGGAAAAACAAATGGGGGGGGGAAAGGATCACCCTTCCGATCTTTTATTATTAAAAAGCCTTTTTCGTTTTCTTAGAGAGAATTTTGAGCGAAAATTCTATTGTTCGTCGCACGGCTTTCGCCCAAAACGTGGCTATATCTCGTTTTTCAACGAAATTCGATCTTGGAACTCTCTCGTTATGTTGCAGAAAAGCGATGTGGTGAGTTGCTTCGACAATATCCCGTATAGCCTCTTGCTAACGCAGCTCCGTTCCTGTCTGGATGCTGAGAATGAACAAGTAATCTCTTTAATTTCTTCATTCCTTCGGACTCCAATCCTTGATAAGGAGGGTTTTAATTACGCCTCTTCGTCGCTAGGAATACCGCAGGGAAGCCCTATCTCGCCGGTGTTAATGAACATCCATCTGCATACTCGGCTCCACCCCCAAACCTATTCTTTTTTTTAGTCAGTTTATCTCCTTTCAGTCCTATCCTACCTTCACTCGTAAACTCCGTGCCATGTCTTCAAAACATTAGCTACTTGCCGAAGTCTTGAGCTCTTCTCTTTCTTCTTAAACTAGGAAGTCTTCTATTCTGTCTTTTCCCTCTCGGCTATGCCTATTAGGTTTATGCCCTTTACTCCTAGTCTTATTAGCCTATTAGTTAGTCTGGTACCTTTTGTTCCTAACTGTAAGAGCTTATTCGAGCCGTGTCTTAAGACTTGAGCTAGTTTCCAACTCTCCTAGCGTCTAGTCTTTCCTCTGCAACATCAGCTGCAGGAAAATCCGCTGCAATAAACTAATGGAATGCGAAGAGTATACCCATTACCCGATAAAATGATCTTGTCAATTTCAGTATAAATAATCTTTCCCTCGTGTTCGGCTATAGCAGGAACCCCTGAATCTAGAGCCACTTGGCGTGCCCCTAGTAGAGAGCCTCAGAACTTGAGATCCTGGGGGGCATTCAAAGAAGTTTCAAAAGCTCTTTTTGTTAGAGACACTTGGTCATTGAATGAATGAAATTCCCACGATCAGCTTGACCCTTGCTTGATGGTAAGGAAGAGGACCGACAACAGAAAAGAAAGAAGAAAGGAGAGCGGAAAGCCTGTTCAAGGGGGTGGAGGAGAGAAGGGACTCCCCCAAGAGAGGCCCGAGCACAACGTCTTCATGAGTTAAGTGTTCCCACCTTAGGAGCTAGGTAATATTTTTAGTTATAGGAAGTATGTGATCGCAGAAAACCATTTGCTTTCTCCTAGATCTATCTTCCAAACAAGGAATTTAGATTGCGTGCCAAATATAGTTATGTTCGGTAGTGTGAAAGCAAAGAGCTTACAAAACTCACACTTTGAAATAGGGTTTGCTATATGGCGGAGGATGCCTGATGGGACATCGGCCTTTGCTAAGGCCTTTGCTGAGTTGGGTTCTATTAATAAGGAAATTGCCAGGTAAGATGCTGCCTTTGGCCTTTCACCGGATATGGGATCGATCCCTTCCACCATTCCTCCAGCGGATGCGGATGAATTAAGCCATGTCAACAGTAAGAAAGAAGAAGGCAACCATTCATCGAAAAGGAAATAAAAATTCCCGGGTTTCCATGGTAGGAAATGAATCAATAGGAGAAGATACCCACACCGACGCACAGAGAATAGGCGAATAGAATACATGAGAAAAGACAAGGCCAAGGAGAGCATCGAATCCAAAAGTTACTGTTCAAGAATGTCCTCTTGCTGCTCGAGAATAACCTGTTTTCAGGACAACAAGAATGACAGCAGGAAAGGAAGGTAAGTAAAATCCCACTATTAAGGTCAGCTAAACATACTTTTCACTCCTTCGCAGCCATACCAGAAGCTAGTCTCCGGATTCCACACCTGAGGCTTGGGAAGTGGAAGAACCTGAGGGGTTACAAGCTTTCTTCCACTTTTTGTCAGAAAATCTCTTGCTCTTGTTTGTCTTCCTTCACAATCAGAGAAAGAAGAAAGGGAATCAAGAAATGCTTCTGGCTAGCACTCCTAAAGCATTCAAGATAAGTTAACTTCGGGAATCAATACAATATACAATAGTATGTTGAGAGCAACATTTGTATTTGTAGGGCTGAACAAGGAGATAGCACAACCTGTCCCAGACAAATTCAATGGAATCGATTTGTTACAAGACAAGCAGCCCTTCTTTCGAAATACTTACTGTCTCCCATGTCACGCTTCAATCTCTTGATTGCATATTATCTTTTCTCGAGCGGCAGTGCAAGCTCAGATGGTGGTAGCGCTGGCAGAAGGTCCTGGATTAGTTTTGACTGGTGTAGATATGGATACGGCAATTGAAGTGGATGAATGAGTGGACGAACTCCCTTATTTTTCAGGTGGCGTTCATCGCCATTTTACATTTTATTTTTAGAGAGAGGCCGAAGTAGCGCAGTGAAAAAGCAGGACTTCTTTCTCGCAGTGAAAGGCAGGCCTCTGTCACGATGAGTTCTCATCTTTTGTTTTATTACTCCCGTGATACGGGGAAGAAGAGTGGTGAGGCGGGCCCCTTCATTGGACTTTTGGTCGATTCTGAATTGACGGATCGAATGTAGCCTTTAATTTAAAAGGGCGAGGCCCCTAGCGATAGGGGGAAAGAAGAGTGGGCACGCGGGCTTCTTTCACTTTCATTTTGGAGAGAGCATTATGGAGTAGCAAAAGGCATAAGGGGAGTCGGAATGGAATGAATAAAGTAGTCTCTCCCGCCTTTCTCCAATTTGATAAAGGGTATGGGGCACGAACGGTATAAAAAGAAGGCAGGCTTAGTTCGATGTGGTCAGCAGTCCTATCTTCTAGAAGAGAAGGATCGCTTCTGCTTTTGTTGAACTCATGGACAGCTGTGAAAAATAAAGAACGCAGGCAGCAGAAATGCAAAAGAGAAGAGATTCCAGACCCAGAGCATACAATCAAAAATCTATTGAATGCAGGTATATTCTCAGCCACTAGTTAGAAGGAAATCCCTTGACTTCGCTTATGCCCTTATGCAGTAAAGAAAGCAAGTGAGGCGGGCTAAGATTCCATTCGAAGTAACGTAACAGGATTCGATGTTGCACTATCTTCAACTCTTCCCGGGATCCAGGGTTTTTCGAGAAAAGGTCCCATCCTTCAATATCATGATTGGGTCGACTCGACCAGGCCAGATCATGAGTGAATAGAAAATTGAAAACGTACATAGCTGTTCCAGCTGAAATACTTGGAATAATTCTACCACTTCTACTAGGAGTAGCCTTTTTAGTGCTAGCTGAACGTAAAGTAATGGCTTTTGTGCAACGTCGAAAGGGTCCTGATGTAGTGGGATTGTTCCCACATTTACATCAGCCTATGGTAACAGTAGTACCTTTCGAAGAAAGCCTTGCCAGTAGCTACTTTTGAGCCAGTGCAGTTGGAGTTCTTTTAATTATTTTTCTATTTGCTTCTGTTTTTATTGAGTTTTTTGCTTTCCGCCTTGTCAGTTTCCCTCCTAATCACATAGTAGCCAATACAAAGGCTAAAGGCAAGGCTCTATTAGCGAAATAGTGAAAACCTATAAGGAAGAGATTGGACATCTATTTACTAACAAATAGCAGGGGCTTGCCCTAGACATGGCGTTCCCTCACCCGAGAGTCACTTCACTGCCGTAGGAAAGCAGTCAACAGAGGAGCTTTCTAAATAACATCTATTCATAAACTACTAACAACCATCAATCGCTACTATCAGAACTAGGACTTTACAGCCTAATTTTCTTATTCCCCACTTCGCATTAGTACCATTCCTAACCTGCTTTATTCGTATTAGTGGATTAGTGGCAAACTAGTACAAGAGGAGTTCATCGGGAAAGAGGATTGATTGACTTCCTCTGTTCATTACGAGATGAAAGTTCAGAATCACGCACATTAAGGGCTGCTTCTGCTAGGCAATCATCTTCTAATTCATTTTTTTCTACAAACCTAGGCATTTGACGCCACTTTTCAATGTTAACCTTCTTTGCTTCAAAGAAGAGTGGATGATCTGCCGACTCTTGCACAAATTTGTAAAAGTTTTTGTGAACCCCCAATTCTGCAGTGGCATGAGAGACAGCAGCCCTAAGGTCCACCCTGATTTCATTTAAAAAAATGCGCTATTCTTGTTTCAGCCTTATACAGATATTGAATTGAATAACCTGGCGCCGTAGCTGTCGAAAGTCTGATTGCGACTGGTGAAATAGGTTCAGCAAGCTGCGTCACCGAAGGGCTAGCTCCGTAGTGACCAGATTCTGGCGTATGAAGATCCACTATCCATAATGAACAGGACATATTTCTTGAGTTATTGCTTGATGGGGTTCTTGATTGAGTACAGGTAGTAGTAGTGGGTCGCTATCTCCCTAGTGAAGGCTCGCTTCGTAGACTTCACGAGCAAAGAATAGATATGACTGACAATCAGGTGCCAATAAGTTTGCTGTCCTGCACGTTCCCTCCTCTTCATCAGAGCTTGCTTTTTGAATACAGTCAAAGTGGGACCTCCCTTATTCTCGCATTCCTTGCCTTGGCCCGGCCTTCAAAGGCTAGTCATCATTAGCTCATTGGTTTTCTTTCTTATAGCTTTATCCCCGAAATTCGATGAGTCATCGTAGGGGCTTCTTTCTTTTACTTCAAGCCCACCCTCCTTCAAATCCAGATCGTAAAATTGCATAGATTGAGATGCAGCTCTTTGATCTCCACTTGGGTCAGCAGTTGAACTCATTGCCGAAGACCTTGAAGCTGCTCTTGCTGACTTCCTTCCCGTGGGACTTTCCCTCGTCAACTGGGGAAATGGGCTCCGATCCTCTTTCTATTCTATAGCTGTCTATTGAATAGAGGAGTCTGCAACCAACGTGGGGTAAGGAATCCCTACCGAAGAGGGGGGATTTAACTGCCCCTAAAAAATGAAACTTTTTATTATCCCAGAAAAGAAAATAAAAGCCCAGCCCGCCAGAACAGGAGAGTACCTTTTCATGGGCCATTTCTGATAGCTAAAACCAAGAAATAGTAGACTTGACAAACCATGTACAAGCCAATGCACTCACACCAACTTACATCAGTAATACTATCCAATACCACGTGTCAAAGTCAAACCCTATGAGCCCAGTTCAGTATGACTAACGGCTAACAAAATAAAATCATCCAGCCCTTCCCTTTTCTGCTAGCCCTTCCCGCCTTATCTCTTCCATCCCGTGGTTAAGCTCTCGGCCCAGACCTTGCTGACCTTTCTCCCTCCGGCGCTTTCCTAAGCTCTATCAAGCCCAGATCTCCCGGCCCCCTGCCTCTTGCTGATCTTGCTCCTGACTCTTATCTTTGCCTTTAGTGGGAGCTCTTATCAGACTGACGAATTGGTTAAAATTTAAAAAGGATTATTTTCTTATTAAGGTAAGGGCATCCAAGTAGAATAGATAGCATAGGCCTATGCCTTAGACTTATCTCCGCTAAAGCAGCTTTTTCTAATACTGCCTCCACAGGGGATTCGTTAAGAGCTCACAGAGGTTGCTGCTTTACTATCTATCTATCCTCCCACTAAAGAGCATATAAAAAAGATATTAAAAAACCACTTCTTCTTTTGCATTCAAATAAGTGGTCAATACTGGTAAGTTAGAGATATATCTTAAAGAATCGAAGATTTTTAACCCCAACTTCCTTGATCTATGGTACGTATTTCGAGTAAAGTGTGAGATTGGCATCGAGAAACCTGGGGTCCAGTATGACCTTCTAAAGGTCGCTGACGGGCTAAGATCCAATCCAATACGAGCTTGACGAGCGACAAGCACTTTGCCCTCAAGTCAAGACTAGAACGAAGGTGGAGCCTTACTCTATTCCTTCTCCCGTGAGACATCGACTTAGTTGTACATCGGTACTCGGACACCCAATCCCATCCCTATGACTAGAAAGACAGAGGGAAAGCGAAGGGAATAGGATGAATTAAATTACGCTTTCTTCGGTAAGGGGCTTTCCGGGGCTGATTCAGAGGAAGACAAAGATGATTCTTGTTCACTGCTAAGCTAATCGTTCTGTCCTACTTCTTTTGCTATTTCAAATAGGATAGATATGAATCGAATGAAGAAGAAATTCACTTAGATAGAGATAGAGGCAAGGCTGAATAAGCGATGTTGGAGGCAGGGCTCCTAGAAGAGAAGCTCATACCCATCGAAAGGGAATCCTCATAGTCTCGTAAGCGCTGTCAGCCTAGCCGCTGCTACTTGAGTTGCCGCTACAGCTCTTGTCGTATCCGTTGTTGGTGGTTTAGAGAAGGCAGTGGAAGAGAAAGTAGCTGCGATTGCTTTTGTTTCAGAAGCCTCTAAATAGATGGCAAGAATCTGTTCTTGGTGGTAGGGCAGTAGCCTTTTCTTCAAGCAGGGCTTTCTCGATAGCCAGAAGCTCTTCCTTCCATTAGTAATCTGGGCTTGTAGTTGAATCGAGATTTCCTGTAACTATGGTCTTCTTTGACCCGAACCCTAGGGTGTCTTTAGACAGCTGTTCACCTCGTCTTTCTGTGCTTTGCTTTCCCTTGTTCAAATGGTAGGGCATGGTTAACCTTTTTTTTAGTAGGCATAGAGTAGAAGAAACTGATCGATCGAGAAGAGGGGAGAAAAGGATTCACCTTCGCCTTTCTTACATGAACCAAAAGGAAGGGGCTTATTGACCTAACTGAGAAGGAGACAGAAAGGGATCACCTGACCTTATCTTGAGTGAGAGAGGCAAGGAGCCAGGGAAAGGGCAAGGGGTTCACCCACTTTCACGAGTTTCATAGGTTCAAGAGATCCCACTATAGAAGTGTCTAGCCCTTCACCGAAGGAAGGGATTCTTTAATAAAGTCTTCGCCTAAGACTACCACCCTTCAGCTATTGATGGATGAGGGTAGGGATCACATGGAGATTTGGTTGGGAGCGGAGTGCTATGCTAGCGAGTACCAAGCGAGGGAAGTACGGTCTGATGCAAGGAGTGAAACCACTAAACCAAAGGCCATGAGTTGAGTTCATTACTACTAGAAAGGGATCCAACCCTAATGAAAGATATTTACCAGCCCTTCAAGGGGAAGCGAGGATGGTAAAAAGTCCTTTCGAAGAGAGTTCCACAATCCATTTTCTTTTGTTCATGCTTTTTTATGAAGTCGTTTACAACAACCTTAACTGCAAAGCCCGTGCTTAGCTAAACAATTATTTGGTTATGCCGTTTTGGGATTTGCTCTAACCGAAGCGATTGCATTGTTTGCCTTAATGATGGCCTTTCTGATCTTATTTGTATTCCAATCGAAGGTTGTATTCTTTTATAAGGTGTATTCTATCTTCTCATAGAAGAAGGTGAGGCCCCAGCGATGGGGGGAAGAGGAGTGGGAAGGTGGGCCTCTATCTTCTTATGCTGCTCGACCGTTGGAAGAGGGAGTTTGGAGCTTTCCTGCTTGTGAGTGAGGTTAGAGCGCTAACTAGGACCAATTGGATTCTACTTTTACTTAAAGGACTCTCTTCCCAGATCCGGATTCTGTGCTCTATGAGTGATCAACCGTGTCCCTTTGAGTAGTTAAAGCATCAAAAAAGCAGTGGGCCCAACAGCTAGTCCCTTCTTCCCTAATCTTGGTTTTCTATTCAAGGCTGTTGGCTCGACTTATCCTATTAGAACTTCACCTTACGTCGTAGCATCAGTGGGTGGAGTCTCTTAAGCGGAGCTCTTGGCTTAGAATGGGGATGTTATCCTCCTCCTTCCTTAGAATCTAGGTTACGTTCTGAGAATGAGTGAGTTTAAGAATTCGACTAAGGGAGGCTCTCAATAGGTTGGAGGGGAGGTCAAGGGGATGGAATGCTCAATCTCAGGGAAAGGGTTAGAGGCTCATTCTCACCGATAAGGAGAGAGTCAGTCAGCGGCTGGTGCCAACGCATAAGTACTCTCTTCTTTTAAATAGTGCTCCTACCTTAGATAGATAGGGAGAGGAATATCAACCAACAAGGTAGGGGCTTTGGGTCTAGCCCTAGATCAAAGGGATAGAGGGTTACCTAAGTCGACAGGGATGAAGGACTCGGCTGCTAATGCTAAGGATAGGGTTTAGGCTAGGGTGCATTCATTCGCAAAT
>CANTUT010001501.1:0-100000 GCA_947687605.1 Reutealis trisperma
GGTGTCAAAAAGGCCTAGAATGGCATAATATATAGATATTATAGTGCCTCCATTGCTAACTGTAATAGGTTAGGGAAACCTTAGGTATTACAGCCTTGGCTCGAGGTATTTGGATACCCAATTCCATCACTTTTTCTCAAAGTATTAATGACTGGCGTGTGCGAAATGACCATTTATTCAGCATCATGGCCATAACTTATTCACTATATTATTGATTTGGATAAGTAGGATAAAGAAAATCATCATCAAGTGACCAATGTCGACCACATGCACAAAATATATCACTAGGAGTATAAAATGTCATTGTCACCTATCAAAGGTTTTTATAAAGACCATCAAATTGCTTGTCTCACAATAAATATAATGAAAGTAATGGTATAACAACATCAACACACCTAACTAACACCATCACATGTAAGTATGTTATAAAATCTTAATCATATTAAGGTATAAGCTGAAAATAATATTTTATTAGCGCCTATTCCTACTATTTGCAACTGGACATGTTTTTAATATTATGGCTAGATTGACCACACAATCTACATGAATAATTGTGAACCTATAAAATTGCACCTCTAATTAACCATTTTTTAGTTATGAACTCATAGAATCAAACTAGCCTCAAATCGGATAAAAACGGACCAGAAATGGCTTAAACAGTGCAAAATCAGGTTGAACCGGTGACTCTGCAGTGCGCCAGGTGTGCCTCCCAATGCCGGCAGCACGGGCAACATGCTGGTTGGCCGTCGCGCCACCAATGCCACCGCTGGGTGCCCTTTCATTTGCTTTATAAATAAAGCTTTCATTTTAGCTCTTTTGGATGGATTTTGAGAGGGATTTGGGATGGATTTTGAGATGAAAATTCACCTAGATGCTCTTCTTTCTATGCTAAAATTATGCTAAATTAATACTAAAATTTGCCACTCCAAATTCTTTTAATTTGCAATTATTATTCCATTTTACTAACCTTTTTGTGTAATGTTCAACTTCAAGGTTCCCTAATCTAAGGTGGAGCTTACATTAAGAGTAAAGCTTGCCCCATTCATCCGAAAGCCAAGAAAAGTAAAGGTAAATTCCTTTTCTTTTTCCCATTTCTAAAATTCTAAATTCTGATATAGAATTCTCTCTATTTATCTTTCTTTAGGTCTAAAACAGAAAATATCTAAAATTTATTAATTTAAAAATTAGAATTAAATTAATAAACCAAACCAATATTTTTTTAAGCACCCCTCCTTTTCAAGAAGGAAGAACTATGTGGGGTTTGATTCATATTCAATAGGATATACAGGCATGCCATTTTGTAAGGCATCAACTCCAAAATCTTTTTCAATAATATTTTCCCCTTTCATATTTATAGTTTAAGTTTCATTTTACTTTATTATTTATTTTCATATGCACTTTATTTCTGATTCTGTATGTTCATTTTTTAATTTAGTTGGGGAATGTGTGCTTTTCCTAGTACCCATAAGGGTTAGAGGAAAGATCCTTTTTATTTCATTCATTTCAGTTTTGTAATAATTAAGTAAGATTTAATTTTGCTTATTTATTTATAATTGTCATTTCATTTTGTCATTTATAACTGTTTCATTCATCATTTTACTCCTGTTCATGCATACACTAAAATTACCCTTTTTAAGAGTTATTTTGTAAATTTTAGCCAAACATTTGTTTAAATACCAAAACCTGATCCCCGAGCCCTCTTTGGTCACTCGCAGATTACTGCTTTTCCATTAGGATAAATCAAACATTTTGGAGTCAATCATTTTGGGTTTTCCTTTAATTTTCCCAATTAAAATAAGTAAATTAAAGTGGTGACTCTCTTTTACAAATAACAAATTGCAAAATTCAATTTTCTGAACTCACAGCGAGTTCCCAATCGTGAAGTTTCTCTTGAAGAGCATTTCAATTCTCCTCAGCGGATCAGACTGGTGCTCGGGCGACGCCTCACAATTGGCGACTCCACTGGGGACTTCAAAATCTTTTTCAAATAAAAGATAAAGTAGATTACTTTTGATAAAATACCAAGTTTGGCTTTAAATGTGAAATAACTCTTTCATGCATCACTACATTGGACTCCTTGTCCAAAAAACCCTAGCTTCCTATGAAAACAAAGGATAGAAAGTAACATTAAGTAGGCAACCTTTCTTAGGTCTGCTTGCTGATAATTAAATCATCTAGCGATCCTTTAATCCTTTTAGAGGTGTAATGAGTATGCATGTATCATTGGACCCATGCAAGGCTCATTGTCTCACATGTGGTTAGGTATATCGCATCTTTAGTGTGATGGGTTTCCTTCAAACCACCCTAACCCTTTTATGTAATGGCTCATTTAACCTTTCCTTAAGGTTATATGTACCCTAAAATACTTAGTTATTGATATGCTATTGTCATGAAATCTTTTTCATTCATTTATATATGTATGCATGCATAAAACTTACAAATTTAGAGAGTTTAAACCTCACCTAAATACTACTATTCTCAATCCAATCTATCCAAACCCATGTCAACTTATGGTACCTTTTATCCCTATCAAACTATTGTGATTAGGATTCCATGATCTTTATTCCATACCTAAGCTAAAAACTGACCCAGCTTTATCTTTCTATACAAAGGTTGACAAGACGTCTATTGCCAAAGATGAAGTTACTACTACCAGAGCTTATAAGATCTTTGACGAGCTTTTGCCTAAGCTCTTTGAACAATAGGAGACCTTGATGAAGAGGCAAGATGCTTATTTTCAAGGCTTGCTCAAAGCCCAAATGACAACCATTATGGAAGATGTTTGCATAATGATGGAAGAGACCTTCCTGGCCTAAAGCTCAACTGATCCAAAACTACTCATACTTGACCCAAAGCTCGCATTTTATCCTATTTTTGGATCCACTTCTAGAGCTGATTCTAAAGACAAAGAGCCTATAAACACTAACATCATTTCACCATTGCCCATTCCATCATCTGAATTCCTTAAAAACAACTCACCCTATTAACCAATGATAATTCAACCACTAAATTTTACCCTTACTCTTGCTTCTCGACCTGCGGATCCTTTCCAAGGGAATGGAGCTAGCCCTGAACTCAAAGACTTCATGGAAAAGGTTGAGCACATGGAGAAAATGTTGAAGAATCTGAAGAAGAAAGAAGACATGGTTGATACAAGCTCCCTCGGCTTATTTCCCGATGCAAGAATTCCTCCTAAGTTCAAAATGTCAAATTTTGACAAATTTGATGGAATTACCTGCCCTAAAACCCATCTTTAGGTGTATGTAAGGGCCATAAATCCTTTAGAAATGGACAATAAACTCCTTACCCAGCTGTTCCAACAATCTCTGATTGGTGCTGTTGTGAGGTGGTTTGTAGACCTAGATGTTTCCCAAAAATGGACCTGGGATGACATTTGCAACATTTTTGTTAATCAATATCATTATAACATTGAGGTTGATGTAACAAGAAGAGACCTCAAAACTACCAAGCAATATGCAAAAGAATCCTTCTCTTCGTTCGTTACGAGGTGGAGGAAAAAGGCTTCCCAAATGGTGAATCGGCATCCTAAAAATGAACAGATTGATATAATTGTTAAGAACCTTTTTCTGATCAACCAAGATAGGCTGATGACTCAATATCTGTCTGACTTTAAAGCCTTCATTGCTACTGCTTCAAAAATTGAAGTCCTAATTTAGAGTGGGCAAATTAAAGAAGAGTCTACATCTGGGTCAAGGTATAAGAAGCTAACGCACCAAGGCAATGTGACTTCCTTGACAAATTAGAAAAGGGGGAATTTAATGCTCTAACAATCAAGAAGCCTTTTAAGATTGAAAGGAGGCAATTCTCTGACTTAAGGGGTGTGCCCATGAGTGTTATTCTTAAGAAACTACTTGAGGACAACATGGTAAAACTCCTTGAACCTAGACCAGTCCCAATCCATTACCTAAAAATCACAACCCAAACAAGAGGTGTGACTACCACCAAGAACCTGGGCATAAAATTGATGCGTGCAAGGCCCTCAGGCACAAAATCCAAGACCTCATTAACTCAAATGACCTTTTACCACTAAAAGCCAGACCAAATATCACCACAAATCCTTTACCCAATCATACAGTCAATGCCATTAATGATCATGAGGGGGTTGACCCTATCTCCTTGATTGAGTCAAATCCTAACTATTGCTGTGTTCTAGACCTTACCAACCTGGTTGAGGAAATTGATGCCATCACCTAAAGTGGCAGAATCCTTCAAAGCCCAAGCCCACCAAATCCAAATACTCGAACCATCCAACCCATTCCCACACTAGTTAACAAAATGAAACAGAGTCTTGAACCAGACAAAGACCCTATCCTTAAGCAACTAAAGAAAACCTAAGCAAATATGTCAATATAGAGTTTAATCTAGTCTTCTTATCCTCACCGCCAAGCTCTTTGCAAGGCATTAAATTAATGCCAAGCTCCTATTGATATCACACTTGAAAATCTTATTGCTTCCATCACCAGTGCTGTTAAATGGGTATCCATCACCTTTAGGGAAAATGACATTCTAGGAGGGGACTCTGACCATAATAATGCCCTCTACATTACAGTTATGATTAGAGGAAAGATCATGCCCATGGTTCTCATTGATAATGGTTTGGCTTTGAATGTGTGTCCTTTAAAGGTCGCTAGAGTGAGGCCTTGCCCGAGCACTGGTCCAATCTGCTAAAGAGAATCGAAATGCTTATTTGGGAAAGAACTCACAGGAAAGCCCTCGGGCTTATCTTTGATAGGTTTGAAAATTATTTTTTAGAGTCGCCACCTTAATTTATTTTTATTTGGGAAAATATAAGGAAAAAACCCATTTGATTTTAATTATTACCCAAAGAAAAAAGATCACTAGCCTTGAAACCAAAGAGGATTTAGGGACTAGATTTTTGGTTTATTTTAACAAAATAAGTTTGGCCAATGAATATAAGAGTGACTTAAAATATATTTCATGAACAAATTAAAATACATAAACAATTTATAATATGCATGGTCATTCAATTCATCTATTTCAACAATAAAGTAAAAACATAATTAAGGTTCGAAATAAGAGAAAGTTAATATTACAAGAAAATCCCAAACTTTGGGGATACCTCCTCTAGCCCTTATGGGTTCTAGGGAAGTCACATATTCTCCAAATTAAACCTAATATCAAAGTAAAGGAAAGCAAAATAAAAGCAAGTGAAGAAGGTGATAGGGGGGAGAGTTTATTAGTTTTAATTGGATTTGACGCTTGAACCAATCATGCCTATGTATCCCTTTAGATGGAAATTAAAACCTACGTAGTTCTCCCTGCTCGTGAAGGGGTTAGTTTAACTTGGCCACTTTATCATGTTTTGATTGATTGATTAAAAGAGGATCGAGTTAATTAATTAACTTAATTGACTGTGGAGTTAATTAGCTAGTAGCCTAGATGAATCAATTTAATTAACTAACTAACTAAAAGAGGCAAGAAAATTTAGACAAAAGAAAATTAAAGGAAAAGAAGCTTACCTCATACAGTGGGCGACAACTGGCCTCGGATGGCATACAGTAGCTGGCTTAGGATGGCAGGCAGCGGCTAACCTTAATGATGGGTGGTGGATAACCTTGGATGACAACCAGTTTTAGATGGCGGGTAGCTATTAACCTCAGACGGCTGGCAGCAACTAGCTTTGGATGGCAGGCAGCAGCTAGCCTTAGATGGTGGGTAGTGGCTAGCCTCGGATTGGAAAAATGAGCCTTGGGCAATAGACTTGCTTCAAACAGAAGGGCGAAAAGCCTTTAACTAGTTGAGTAGGAATCAAGAAGAAAATCCCTAGCTTGCTTTGCAAATCAAGGAGCAAATGCAAAGTAATTTGCTTGAAATTAATGCTTTTCAAGCTCTCGAAGTTAGTGTTTTGAAGTGTGGAGAGACCCTCTATATATAAGAAGAGGACTGAAGAATAGAAGGCATCAAATTCCAATGTGAGATTGCAAAAAATAGGGTTTCGCTAGAGTTGCTACAGAAAACTTTGCAGCGCCATGAGCTCTCTAGGCCAGCGCTGCATAAGTCTTTGCAATTTTGCAGGCCTTTGAGGCAACGGACCTATTTTGGCCCGTTTTGCCATTTTCGCCCATTCTTACTCATTTCTCATATGTTTTTCACTATTCTAGTTGTGTTTTACTCATTTTTCAATCCTAAATGATTTAAAAGGGTTCAAATGTCGACAAGAAATGTTTTCGTTTTTCCATTTTGAGAGTTTTCAACTTTTGAAGGTTTGTTTACCGAGCCTAAGTGCTTCTAAGGTATAAACACATACTAGTGTGAACCCTTGAAAATGCACCTCCAGTGGACCATCTTTCAGTTATGAACCCACAGAATCAAACAGAGCTCGAATTGGAGCTGAAACGGGCCCGAAATGGACAAAAACAGATCGAGCCACGCGATTGGCACTGGGAGGCACGCTTTCCATACCGCCCAGAAGGCGGCATGCATTTTATGCCTCTAGAGCCATAGCCGTGCCGCCTACGTGGCACCAAGAGGATGCCGGCGGTATGGTGGCATGCTCTATACGGCCGGCCGATGCGCCGACGCTGCCATCCGTATTGTCGAATCCTCCTCTGGCAGCTCTATAAATAAGAGCCTCCTCCAGCCTCATTAAAGCAATTTGAGTGATTTCAAAGCAATTGTGATACATTTCAAAGCATATTTTCTTTTGTATACTCACATACTTGTTGTTTCTAGATCCAGATTCCAAATTCCCTTTGAATTCAAGGTGGAGTTGAGATCCGGAGCCAAACTAGTTCCATTCGTTCGAAAGCCATGAAAAGCAAAGGTATAATCCCTTTCCTATTTTAAAATTCTAAATTCAAATCTAGAATTCTCTTTAGGTCTAAAACTGAAAAGATCTAAAAACTTATTAATTTAAGAATCAGAATTAAGTTAATAAGCAAACCAACACATTTTTAAAACCCCTCCTTCGCAAGAAAGGAGAACTGCATGGGGTTTGATTCCTATTCAATAGGATACGCAGGCTACCATTTTGAAGGGCATCAACTCCAAAATCTTTTTATCAATATTATTTTCCTTTTTATTTTAATTTATTTGTATTAATCTTTTGTTTATGATTTTATTTTAGTTTATTTGGGGGAATGTGTGCTTTTCCTAGTACCCATAAGGGCTAGAGGAAAGATCCTCTTTATTTCATTTGTTTTGATATTGTAAAAATTAAGTAGGATTTATTTTGGCTATTTATTTATTATTGTCATTCCATCACATCATATATATATATTTGCTTCATTTATCATCATATTCATGTTCATGTACACATAAAAATTTATTTTTTAAGAATTATTTTGCATTTTTAGCCAAACTAAAGAAAATAGTATTTTCTTAATTCTGTAATTACCAAAACCTTATCCCCGAGCCCTCTTTGATCACTCGTGGATTGGTGCATTTTCCATTGGGATAAATCAAATTTTGGAGTCAGTTGTGTTGGATTTTTTTTTAATTTTTCCAATTAAAAATAAATAAATTAAAGTGGCGACTCACTTTTCAACTGTCAAATCACACAAATCAATTTTTCGAACTCACAGTGAGTTCCAATCATGGAGTTTCTCCCGAAGAACATTTCGATCCCTCGGCGGATCGGACCGGTGCTCAGGCGAGGCCTCACAATTAGCGACTCCACTGGGGACTAAATCTTTTTTTTCAAATAAAAGATAAAGTGGATTACTTTTGGTAAAAAATCAAGTTTGGCTCTAAAGGCAAAATAACTCTTTCATGCATCACTACATCAGACTCCTTGTCCAAAAAGCCCTAGCTTCCTAGGAAAACAAAGGATAGAAAGTAACATCGAGTGGGCAACCTTCCTTAGGTCTGCTTGCCGATAGTGAAATCATCCAGCCCATGATGTATCCTCTAATCCTTTTAGAGGTGTAACGAGTATGCATGTACCCCTGGACCCATGCGAGGCTCCTTGTCTCACATGTGGTTAGGTATATCGCATCTCTAGTGTGATGGGTTCCCTTTAAACCACCCTAACCCTTTCATGTAATGACTCATAGAACCTTTCCTTTAGGATTGTATGAACCGTAATACTGAAACTTGGTATGTCATGATCATGAAACCTTTTTTCATTCATGCATGCATGCATAAACCTTACAAAACTGGAGAGTCTTAATTCCACCCAAACACTGCTAGTCCCAAATCCATGTCAACCCATGGTCCCAGTCAAAATCTGATATACTCCATGATCTTTATCCCATACCTAAGCTATAAACTAACCCAGCTTTATTTCTTCATTCTAAAGGTTGAAAAGATGTCTATTGCTAAAGAAGAGACCTCTACCACCAGAGCTGATGAGATTTTTGATGAGCTATTTTCCAAACTATCTGAACACCAAGAGACCATTATGAAAAGGCAGGAGGCCCTTTTCCAAGACATGCTGAGGGCCCAAAGGAGGGCTATCATGGAGGATGTCCGTACCATGCTGGAACAGACCTCTCTAGCCTAAAACCCTACTGAGCCAAAATCATTCAAATCTGATCCAAAACCCACCTTTAATCCTGTTTATGGATCCACTTCTAGAGTTGAATCCAAAGATAAAGAAACTGCAAACAATGATACCATTCCACCACTACCAATCCCATCACCCGAATTCCTCAAAAACAACTCGCCAACAACAAATATCACTTCTACCTCCACCTCCCAACCCGCGGATCCTTTCCAAAAGAAGGAGGTTAACCCTGAGATTAAAGCCTGCATGGAAAAGATGGAGCATATGGAGAAGATGCTGTTAGGGATGAAGAAGAAAGAGGATTTGATTGATACAGAATCCTTAAGCTTGTTCCCCGATGCAAGGGTTCCTCCCAAATTCAAGATGCCTGAGTTTGACAAATTTGATGAGACTACTTGCCCCAAGACCTACCTTAAAGTCTATGTGGGAGCTATGTAGCCATTGGATGTGGATAATCAACTTCTAACCTAATTATTTCAACAATCACTGACTGGAATAGCTGTGAAGTGGTTTGTGGATTTAGATGTCACCAAGAAATGGACCTGGGAGGACATCTGCAATATTTGTGTTCAACAGTATCACTATAACATCGAGGTCGATGTAACCAGAAAAGACCTTAAGACCACCAAATTGTATGCAAAGGAATCCTTTTCCTCATTCCTTACGAGGTGGAGGAAGAAGGCTTCTCAAATGGTAAACCGATCTCCTGAAAATGAGCAAATTGACATAATTGTCAAGAATCTCTTGCCAGTTTACCAAGAAAGGCTACAGACTCAGTACTTGCCTTCCTTCAAAGCCCTAATTGCCACTACTTCAAAAATTGAAGATTTGATTCAGAGTGGTCAGATCAAAGAAGACACTGCATCAAGGTCAAGGTATAAGAAGCCCACTCATCAGGGTAATGTCACTTCCTCAACGAATCAGAAAGGAGGGGAAGTTAATACTATGACTATTAAGAAGCCTATTCGGATTGAAAGGAGGCAGTTTTCCGACCTTGGAGGTGTGCCTATGAGTATCACCCTAAAGAAGCTACTTGAGGGAAATATGGTAAAACTTCTGGATCCAAAACCAATCCCCAATCCACTTCCCAAAAATTACAACCCACATGAGAGGTGTGATTATCATTAAGGACTTGGGCATAAAATAGATGCATGCAAGGCCCTTAGACATAAAATTCAGGACCTTATTGACTCCAATGACTTGATTCCCCCAAAAGCCCGACCCAACATCAACACCAACTCTTTGCCTAACCATAGTGTCAATGCTATAAACAATTGTGAGGGAGTTGACCTCATCTCCTTGATAGAGTCAAATCCCGGTTATTGCTATGTCTTGGACCTCTCTAACCTAGTTAAGGAGATAGATGCCATCACCAAAAGTGGCAGAGTTATCCAGAACCAACCAACCTCAAGCACACAACCTACCCAACCCATTTATGCACCTGCTGACAAATTGAAAGGGATTCTTGAACCAAACGAAGATTCCATTCTTAAACAACTCAAGAAAACGCAGGCCAACATCTCAATTTAGAGTTTGATCTAATCCTCATATCCACATCGCCAAGCTCTTTGCAAGACGCTGAATCAATGCCAAGCTCCAATTGACATTACACCAGAAAATCTAGTGGCTTCTATTACCTCTGCTGCTAAGGGGATGTCTATCACTTTTGGAGAAGCTAACATTTCAGAAGGAGATCCTAACCACAACAATGCCCTCTACATCACAGTGGTTACACGGGGAAAGACTGTGCCAATGGTTCTTATTGATAATGGTTCAGCTCTAAATGTGTGCCCTTTGAAAGTGGCAAGCTACCTAGGATTGGAGGTTATTGATTTTACCCCTTCAGATCAAATCGTAAGGGCATATGATAATACTAAGAGGGAGGTCCTTGGAGTAGCCATCATTGATGTAACTATTAGGCCAACATCTTTTACCATACCATTCCAAGTGATTGATGTACCTTCTTGCTTTAACCTATTACTGGGGAGGCCCTGGATCCACCAAGCAAAGGCTATCCCTTCTTCCCTACACCAAAAGGTCAAGTTCCCTTTCAAAAATGGAGTCGTGACTGTAAAAAGGGACATGCATGGAAGACCAGACATTCTAAGCTATGTTCCTATTCTCGAGATTCAGCCTGAGCTATCTTCCTATCTACTTTCAGGTTTCTCCTTCATACAGTACATTGAGGCTGAAAAGGGTAAAGAATTCGTTCCCTTTAATTTTGACCCCTTTGGGAATATTGCTGTTGCTAACATTCTTCGCAAAATGAATTACTTTCCTGGTCTAGGTTTGGGAAGAAGCCAATAGGGCTTGAAGTCTTTCCTGGACTATCCAGTGGCAACACCACCATTTGGGCTAGGATATGAGCCCACTAATGAAGATATTGAAGAAATGGAAAATCGGGCCAAAGATAGAATAGCTGCCCTTAAGAGAGGTGAGGTTTGTGATTGGCCCATGCGCCCTTACTTCAAAACCCTAAACAGCTATTTTTTAAAGGAAGGTGACACAGTTCCTTACTGTAACTTTCTTGAGCCTTGGGTCTGCCCTATTACCGGTAAATTGATTCCCGGATTTGAAAATTTTTTTTATGTCAAGCTTGAGATAGAAGATTATGAACCAATCTACATGCTCAGTCAAGATTGGGAAGAGAACATGGAGGCTAGTCTCTTTGATGAAGTATCCATGCTCACTGTTGAGGAGGAGAAAACTGACCCTTCCACCTTAATCCAGCCCACCGAGACCGAGCTGTAAAATTGGTCCTTTGAGGAGAGCCCCTTCTATCCATCCGAACCAGAGTCTGAACCAGAATCCATACCTGAGTCAGAGTCTTAGTTTGAGATAGACTCATCTTTTGAATCTGAGTCTATCTCTTCTATTTCTTCTGTTGATGATGTAACTGACCTTGAGGGTCTCACTTTTTGGTTTGATGTAAATTGGGACATATCCCCACTTGAAATCAATAAAGATCAAACTCTTTTCTCTTATGACTCTGTGTCTCCATTTTTCTTTGATGTTCCAACTTTTAAATCTGACTTAAATAAGACATTAAATGAAATAAAAGATAACACAATTAAAGAGCCCATCAATGCTGGCACTCATGACATATAAAAAATCACATACATTGCATCTGCATGCATAAACAGGGATCACATTGAAAGGATGATTAGAGAATTTCAAGACTGTTTTGCATGGCAATCGAAAGACATGACAGGGTTGGATCCAAGCATAACAGTTCACAAAATCCCAGTTTATCCAGATGCTAAGCCAGTTAAATAGAAATTGAGAAGACTCAAGACAGAATGGTCTATTCTAATCAAAGAGGAAATTGCCAAGCTACTAGATCACAATTTCATTGAGCCCATCAACTATCCATCCTAGCTGGCTAACATTATGCCAGTTCCCAAGAAGGATGGTAAAGTCAGAATATGTGTGGATTATAAGGATCTGAATAAAGCCTGTCCCAAGGATGATTTTCCCTTGCCTCATATTGATTTATTGGTAGACCGCATGGCAGGTTCTGAATTGGTTTCCTTAACTGACCTGGCTGTAGGGTATAATCAGATCATGGTTCATCCTCCTGACAAAGAGAAGACAACATTCATTACGGAATGGGGCACCTATTGCTACCGGGTCATGCCATTTGGGCTTAAAAATGCTGGAGCAACCTACCAGAGGATGGCAACTACTATTTGCCATGACATGATGCATAAAGAAATTGAAGTTTATGTGGATGACATGGTAATCAAAGGCACCACTGTTGAAGAACATTCAGAGGCATTAAGGCAATTCTTCCTTAGACTTCGCCAATACAATCTCAAGCTCAATCCTGCCAAATGTGTCTTTGGAGCCTCATCTGGAGTATTCCTAGGTCACATGATCAGCAAGAAGGGTATAGAAGTAGACCCTGCTAAATCAAAAGTAATTTTGGAAATGCCACCTCCGAAAATAGAAAAGGAGATTAGAGGTTTTCTTGGACGGCTATACATTAGTATATTCATCAATTAGTTGGCTGATGTATGTGGTCCCATCTTCAAGCTACTCAGAAAGGAGCCTTCAAGCAGTGGAATGATGACTGTCAAAGAGCTTTTGACCATATCAAGCAGTACTTACTAAACCCACCAGTGCTATAGCCATCAAGGTTTGGAAAGCCTTTGTTGCTTTATCTATCAGTAACCGATGAAGCAATGGGGGCAATGCTTGCCCAAAATGCTCCTGACTCCAACAAGGAGAATGCCATCTATTACCTGAGTAAAAGGATGCTATCTCATGAGCTCAAGTACAACTTTATAGAAAAACTGTGTCTTGCTTTGGTATGGGTCTGCCACAAACTGCAACACTACCTTTGTTCCTTTACAACTCATGTTCTTACTGACAAGAGCCCTTTGAAATTCCTTATGGAGAAGTCAGTTCTTGACAGTAAGATGGCAAGGTGGATGGCTGTATTAGCTACATATGATCTGAAATATGTGTAGCGAAAAGCAGTAAAGGGTAGCATAGTGGCTGATCAGTTAGCTGCAGCTCCAGTGGATGATCATTGGGTTGAACCTGAATTTCCCAATGAAGACATCTTGACAATTGACACTGAAGTATGGAAGCTTTACTTTGATTGGGAATCTAACAACAAAGGATATGGTGGCGGCATCGTGTTCATTACATCAAATGGAGAAAACTTACCCATTGCCATCAAACTGAACTTCGAGGTGACAAATAATGAAGCAGAGTATGAGGCATGCATTTGTGGTCTTGAGGCAGCAATAAAGCTCAGAATCAAATGCCTTGAGATTTATGGGGATTCAAATCTGATAGTCTCCTAAGCCTTGGGAAAGTGGAAGATCAAAGAAGAGCGTTTGGTTCCTTACCATAAATGCCTAAATGAACTAGCAGCTAGTTTTCATGAACTGTCTTTCCATTATCTACCAAGAACGAAGAACAGATTTGTTGATGCTTTAGCAACACTTGCTTTGATGCTTGATATAAGCGATGGCTTTATAATCAGACAAGTTATAATTGAAGTTAAGCATGAATCATGCTGCATAGCTCATTGTCTGAATGTCCAAGCGGCTGATAGCAAACCATGGTTTTGGGACATCTTTAACTACATCAAGAATGGACTCTATCTTGAAGGAGCCTCTAAGACAGAAAAGAGGACTTTAAGACAGTTGTCTAAAAGTTTCATTCCAAACGGGGAAGTGCTCTATAAGCAGACTTGGGATAACATCCATCTGAGATGTGTCACTGAAACAGAAGCCCAACAGATCATGGAACAAATGCATAGTGGTAATGAGGGTCCACACATGAATGGAATTGCTTTAGCCCACAAAATCATGAATCAGGGTTACTTCTGGCTTACCATGAATCAAGATTGTGCAAGATATGTTCAGAGGTGCCATAGGTGCCAGATCTATGCAAAACTTCAAAAGAAACCTCTTGTACCTCTATCACCTATCACTACGCCTTGGCCATTTGCAACTTGGGGCCTAGACGTTATTGGCAAGATAAGTTTGAAGTCTTCTGGCAAACATGAATTCATTCTCGTAGCTATTGACTACTTCTCTAAATGGGTGGAAGCTGCACCTTACCAGGTATTGGACTCCAAGCGAGTAGCCCAGTTTATTCGTACCAACATCCTTTATAGGTACGGGGTCCCTTTTGAGATCATTACTGATAATGGATCTCACTTCCAAAAGGAGGTTGCTCTGTTATTAAAGAAGGAGAAAATTCAACACCACAAGTCTTCTCCATACAGACCTCAAACAAACGGCACAGTTGAAGCTGCAAACAAGACTCTGAAAAGTATACTGTAAAAGATGGCTGACAACCATAAGGATTGGCACCTGCATTTGCCATATGCCTTATGGGGATATAGAACAATAGTACATACTCCAACCAGTGTTACACCTTACTCTTTGGTGTATGGGATGGAAGCCGTCCTACCAATCGAGGTAGAAATCAAATCGGCTCGCATTCTAAGGGAGAGCCAGTTGGATGAAGTGGAATGGGCAAAAGGTTACCATAACCAACTTCCAGCCATCGACGAAAAAAGAATGGATGCCTTATATTAGATGCAAGGTTATCAACAAACACTAGCTCGACATTTCGATAAGAGAGTCAGGGACAGAGGATTGCAAGAGGGTCACCTTGTTTTGAAAGAAATAAGGGCACCTATTCATGATCCAAGGGGAAAATTCAGACCAAACTGGAGTGGTCCATTTCTAATCAAGAAGATCTTATCCGGAGGAGCTGCAATCCTGACAGACTTGGATGGCATAGAATTTGCTAGCCCATGCAACCTGGATCAGCTTAATAGATACTTTGCATAAAGCATCCTTGTAACTCATGCATAGCATTTGCAAGCATTGTAAAATCATGATCAGCATTCACATTCTTTTCCTCAAAGTTAGAACTACGTGGACCTGATTCTCCATAAAGAGGAAAAAAAGAATAAAGATCATAAATTATTGTAAGGAGATACATAGGCAGCCCATGTGGGTTCGGTCCAATTCATTAATTCAATTTTCATTTCACATTCATTCAGCTCGTACTTGTGTCATAAGAAAAATGAAAAACAAAAAAATATAATAAGCTCGCTAAGTTGAAAACCCGAAAGGGCGGCTTAGGCAAAAGTTAGAGCAGCAAAAAGAGATGAAAAAATGAATGATGTCTTATTTTGTTTCATTTAAACTTTGGAACATTTAAAAGAAAATACAGACATGGTCAAAATTTATCCTAAACTAAAACAATAATCATGTTTCTTCTTCTATCTCCTCAAGATAGCAGCTCTTTTAGCCTTCTCTGGTTTCTAGGAGTTGGCTATCCACCAATCAATATACTGCATGGATTTACCGCCTTGGTCAGCAGGGCGAATAGCATGAAAACCTCTTACCCATCCATTTTTGATAGCTCGGGCAACAGTCTCAGTAATCAAAATAGATTCAAACAGAGCGCCATCTGGGGGCACACCCTGACTGTGTCCCATTTGACGCATAACCCTGGTAGCCTGGTAAAAGGTCACCATCCTCAGCCCCAACAGATAGACCATCTTGTAGCCAAAACTCATGGTCATGAATCTTCTGATTTTATACCATTCACACCTCCACAGCAGTCGTTAGAGTCTAGCTCCATCAACCATTTTATCCATTCTTTCTCGAAATTCCATTTAATCACAATGGTCTGAGTTCTATACCATGAAGCAGAATAATCCACCTTGGTGGGAGGTCCAACTATTCAGAGATGATCTCTCAGCCAAATTTGAAAAGTGCAAAAGAGATAAGCTTAAACACAGGAAATAATTAAATTGAAATACAGAAGTCAAAATTCAACTGACCTAAAGAATAATAGGGCTAATTGACCACGGCCCACCAGAAGTGCAAGATCTATCCAAACTCATGATGGTCTCAGCCAACACTATAGCTGTAATAGATCTGCCCTCCTCCATTTGCAGAATCAGCTCAGTAACTCTAGCATTGCCCCAACCAGTAGGACTCACGAAAATGTATCCGGCAGTCAGACAAAAGGATAGAGCCCGCATCCTCAAATGGAACCACCCATCATCCTTAAAATCTTTAGGATCATGGAATTTTTCTATCACAGCAGTCAGATCTACCCAATCATCCACCACTATGGGATTAGCAGCCTTAGTACTCAAATCAAAAAGTCCTTTGAAAGAATTAAAATATCCTACCTTCTTAACAGGAGTAGCTAGCATAGCCTCTGGATCAGATCTAAGCAGCACAGAAAATTCTTCAAATGTAAGACACATTTCTTCCATAGATGCCTCAAACCTAAAGACATGGGTAGTTGGATCCCAAAAGTGCAAGCAGGCGCACAAAAATTCTCAATCAACCTTTATTCCTCTTAGGGTAGGCATAGCGCTTACCCTATACCTTCCCAGATTAATTCTCTCCACTTTTGTGAGGTTCTTGCACCATAAGAACATCACATGGCTGAAATAGGGCTCCATTGTGAAAAATAAAAAATAAAATTTTCAATGGAGAGCAAAAAAAGTGATTGAAAATGACTTTTTAAGGCACAGAAATCGAGAGTACGAACTGAAAGTGGACAAAAAGCTATTTAAATAGACAGATTCTGACCTGCCATAGTTGCTGCCAGCGGCACAATAAGCGTGCCGCCCGGTATGGCGGCATGCTGACCGTGCCGCTACGACGGTGTCACTTTGGTCCTGCCACCTTAGGCGGCGGCACGGCAACCATGTAGCCCATACGGTGGCATGCCTACCGTATCACCTAAACCTTCCTCTGCCTCCTTATGCCTCTTTTCCTCAAAACAAGTTTTTACATGATTTTGAGTTTAAAATCGTTCATTTTTCTCAAAATCGAGTAGAAAATGAGAGAAAAGCGTAAGGTATAGCACAATGGAATTCTTATTTCAGCCAAACATGGAATTCTTATTTCAGCCAAACATCTGCATTCATACCATGCACCCATGTTATTCAAAGCATACATAAAGTCATAACATATCATACATTTCCAAAAGGTTATAACATAAGCATAAAAGTGCATATATTCAAAATATCATGCATTCTCAGTGCATGTATACATGAAAAAGCAAAAACTGACAAAATAGGTCTCTAACAACCACGCCTGGGTTTGCGGTGCCCTCACCTGGGCATGTCCTGCTCATGACTATCCTCCGACAAATCCCTCTCATGCAGAAAGGAGGTCAAAGCAAATGCATATCAGCCCAAGAGGTCGTAGTGATAGCGAACAAACTCCATGGGAACCTAAAGAAGAAAGAAATATCAGAATCACTATAAGGCAAACTGTCAAAAGATTAAAAGTTCCAGCCGAACAAAATCATTACCTCTGTCACAGTCTTAGGGATAGTAGGAAAAAAGGCCGGACGCTCATTAGGAAGATGGTAACGTCGTAATCGGTTATCACTAGAGAATTAATCCAGATAAGCTGGCAAGCAGACAAGACCAGCAGGCAAAGGGATTGAATCAGTCGGACCTCCCACTGAAACATCTAGAGCTAGAGCTGGGGCAGAGCCGCTAGCCCCTGAAGGGCCAACCCCAGAAGGATCAGCTGCAAAACCTAAAGGGCCAACCCTAGAAGGATCAGCTGCAAAACCTTAATGGCCAACCATAACACCTAAAGGTCCAACCCTAGGACCCATACTACTAACCAGAACAGTACCGCCAGCCCATGACAAGCTCCCAACTCTAGAGGGAGGACCTCAGGAAGACGCTGAACTAGATCTCCTATGTGACGGTCCTCGCAATCTATCCAAGGGAGGTGTCCCCCGCATCAGGGATGCCTCGCAGAACTCATCATAGTCTAGATCAAGCAACAAAAAATCCAAACAGGAAACTCTAGCAGCCCAATCATCCTCTCCCAAGATAGCTAGCCCAAACTTCATATCAGTCGGAGGGGGCAGTGGCACAACTCTCTCTCCTGTAACCTGTGCCCTTACCCTCTCTCCTAAATAGAACATCCTCAAGGACTCACAGCGGAGCAAGAGTCGAAAAGAGACCAAGTCCATGCTAGGCCTAATCCAGTCAGGGATCCACTCTACAAACCTGATAAATGGCGACCATCTCACCTGCAAACAGATTGCAATATGCAGTAGTGAAAGATAAAACAGTAAGATTCGGGTTGAGGTCAACAAAGAAATACCTGGTCTGCGGTCATAGTAGCAAAGAACTATCTACACTGATCAAATTGCCTCGTCATAAAGGCAGGTCTGTTGGACGCCCTCTAAATGCGTCCATAAGGGGGATCAATAGCATTAGGCCCTCTCAGTGATGGAACTAGCATCAAAAAATGCTCATAAGTCCAGTACCACAGGAAACAGAATTTTGTCAGTCACTAGGCAGAGATCAGACAACAAAATAACACAGTATAATACTCACCTCAAGCACAATGGAGGTACCATTATGACCGCAAAGCATACCATAAGAAATGCTGCACAGCTCATGATACATAGCATAAAGGCCAGCACCTCCCCAGTAAAACTCCCTAATCTCATCCAGGTTCTCCAAGGATTGCAGGATATTCAGATTAATGCAGTCCTTATTGTTATGCAAAAAAGTACAACTCAAGATAATTAAGGCGTAAAGTCTAGCACCCTGATCGACACCATACTGACTAGGAGCCTGACCCATAGTCATCAAAGCCTGATGAAGCCAAGAACGTGGAACATTCAAGCTCCCACGAGGGGGATCAGCCCCAATCAGAGCGGTCATCTCTACAAAAGAGCGCTCGATCCATGAAGAATAAAACTTGAGAGGACGAGATCTGAAATGCATACCAGTAAGCATGCTCCACTAGAAAGGAGTGATTGTCATCTCACCACAGGCAAGGTGGAATGTGTTTGTAGTATCCCACCAACGCCCTGCTAGTGCCCGGATTATAATAGTATTAACCGGCTGCTTGACATCCAGCTCCAGCCACCCGAGCAATCCAGATGGCTCAAGACGTAGACGGACAGCCTCTTGATTAGTCAAATAAATGCAGACCAGTTCTATGACACTATGGCCACCCTGGGGCCTTAAATTTGTTCTCTGTAATTATTTAAAAAAATTATTAGTAATTATTAGAATTCTTACTGACCATGCAAGAAAAGGAAAGCATACTTGAAGAGTTTCAGTAAAGCTAATATGCTGCTCTGGCTCCTTTAGTAATGACTCTGAATTTTCAGCACCCGCTGCTGGCTGATTGAAGATATCCACAAGGAGAAAGTAAAAAAAAAAAAGAGAGAGAGAGGAAAAAAGGAAAATTTGAGAGAAAGAAAGTAAAGCTAGAAAGAGAGAGAGAAAAGAAGAGAGAGAGTGAAAATGAAGTAATGAGAAAAAGTGAAGGAAGTTAAGCTTTATATAGAAGTAGAGGTGGGCCCCCCCCTCCTAACATCTTTTTACTTTTTTGATTCGCAGGTCTAATTCACGTGGTTTTGCCATAACAAGCTCATTTTAAATCAAAATTTAGTTACGTCTGAAGCAATGAATCCGCATGATTTTTATCCATCTCCCAAAACAAACGAGGTCTCGATTGAAGTTCAGAATCTCCTAAAATTGCAGAAAAATTAAAAATTCAAAAATAGCTTGAAAATTGAAAAACAGTCCAAACAGAGTCAGAATAGCCAGAAATCAAACATGAAGCTCTTGCACAAATCCCAATACTGAAAGGGACGTTCAGAATTCTCAAAATGGCATCCTAAGCCTTCTGGTTCACATTTATCATATTCGGTCTCTGTCTGGCCAAATTAGATAAGGGGGGCAACTATGAACCCTCAAAAATGCACCTCCAATGGACCGTCTTTCAGTTACGAACCCACAGAATTAAATAGAGCTTGAATCAGAGCTGAAACGGGCCCGAAACGAACAAAAATGGATCGAGCCGCGCGAGTGGCACTGGGAGGCACGCTTTCCATGCCGCCCAGAAGGTGGCATGCATTTTGTGCCTCCGGAGCCATAGTCGTGCCGCCTGCGCAGCACCAAGAGGATGCCGGCGGTATGGCGGCACACCAGGAGTGCCGCCTATATGGCTGGTGTGTCGGCCGTGCCGCCCCTGCCGCCGACGCCGCCGTCCATACTGTCGGATCCTCCTCTGGTAGCTCTATAAATAGGAGCCTCCTCTAGCCTCATTTAGCATGACTCCCAAGGCATTCTAAAGCAATTTGAGTGATTTCAAAGCAATTGTGATACATTTCAAAGCATATTTTCTTTCGTATACTCACATACTTGTTGTTTCTAGATCTAGATTCCAAATTCCCTTTGAATTCAAGGTGGAGTTGAGATCCGGAGCCAAACTAGTTCCATTCATTCGAAAGCCACAAAAAGCAAAGGTATAATCCCTTTCCTATTTTAAAATTCTAAATTCAAATCTAGAATTCTCTTTAGGTCTAAAACTGAAAAGATCTAAAAATTATTAATTTAAGAATCAGAATTAAGTTAATAAGCAAACCAACACATTTTTAAAACTCCTCATTCACAAGAAGGGAGAACTGCATGGGGTTTGATTCCTATTCAATAGGATATGTAAGCTGCCATTCTGAAGGGCATCAACTCCAAAAAAATTTTATCAATATTGTTTTCCTTTTTATTTTAATTTATTTGTATTAATCTTTTGTTTATGATTTTATTTTAGTTTATTTGGGGGAATGTATGCTTTTCCTAGTACCCATAAGGGCTAGAGGAAAGATCCTCTTTATTTCATTTGTTTTGATATTGTAATAATTAAGTAGGATTTATTTTGCCTATTTATTTATTATTGTCATTCCATCACATCATATATATATATATTTGCTTCATTCATCATTATATTCCTGTTCATGCATACACAAAAATTTATTTTTTAAGAATTATTTTGCATTTTTAGCCAAACTAAAGAAAATAGTATTTTCTTAATTGTGTAATTACCAAATCCTGATCCCCGAACCCTCTTTGGTCACTCGTGGATTGGTGCATTTTCCATTGGGATAAATCAAATTTTGGAGTCAGTCGTGTTGGGTTTTCTTTAATTTTTCCAATTAAAAATAAATAAATTAAAGTGGCGACTCACTTTTTAACTGTCAAATCACTCAAATTAATTTTCTGAACTCGCAGTGAGTTCCAATCGTGGAGTTTCTCTCGAAGAGCATTTCGATCCCTCGGCGGATCTAATAGGTGCTCGGGCGAGGCCTCACAACTAGAAGGTGCAAAATTAAGGGTTCACAGCTAGTTGCTAAGGACTGAAAGTTACTGATTTTAACCCTTCAAATTAGATAGTGAGGGCTTATGATAACACCAAGAGAGAAGTTCTTAGGGTGGTTATTATAGATGTAACAATCGGGCCTGCATCCTTCACTATCCCCTTTCAAATGATTGATGTACCTTCATGTTTCAACTTGCTACTTAGAAGGCCTTGGATCTACTAAGCAAATAGAGTCAAAGGGGACATATATGGAAAACCTGACATCCCAAGCTCTGTTCCCATCCTTGAGATCCAACCTAATTTGTCTGCTTATCCACTATTTAGCTTCTCTTTCATATAGTACATTGAGGGCGAAGAGGGTAAAGAGTTTGTCCCATTTGATTTTGACCCATTTGGAAATATTGTTGTTTTTAACGTGCTCAAAAAATGAACTACTTTCCTAGTTTAGGTTTAGGAAGAAGCCAACAGAGCTTGAAGTCTTTTTTGGACTACCCAATTCCAATGCCACCATTTGGGTTAGGATATGAGTCCACTAATGAAAACCTTATGGAAATGGAGAAACGAGCTAAGGAAAGAGCAGCTGCCCTTAAGCAAGGTGAGGTTTATGACTAGCTTTTGCGCCCTTACTTTAAGACTTTAAATGGCTACTTTGTAAAGGAAGTGACATAGTTCCTTACTGTAACTTTCCTAAGCCCTAGGTTTGCCCTATTACTAGAAAACTAATTCCCGGATTTGAAATCTTTTCTAATGTCAAGCTGGAATTAGAAGACTGTGAACCAATCTACATGTTTAGTCAAGATTGGGAAGAGAACATGGAGTCTAGTCTTTTTGATGAAGTATTCATGCTCACTATTGAGGAGGAGAAAACTGACCCTTCCACTTTAATGTAGCGCATTAAGACCAAGCTACAAAATTGGTCTTTTGAGGAGAGTCCCTTTTATTCTTCTGTACCAAAATCTAAATTACAGTCCTAGTTTGAATCAAAGTCCTCTCCAAACTCGTCTTCCAAATCTGAGTATGTTTCTTTTATTTCTTTTAATGATGTAATTGACCATAATGGTCAATTTTTCAATTTGATGTAAACTAGGACATATCCCACTTTGGATTCAATAAAAAGTTTGCACTTTCCTCTTACGATCCTGTGTCTCCATTTTTCTTTGATGTTTCAACTTTTAAATCTAACTTAAATGAGACATCAAGCAAAAAATATGAAATAAATGAAATAAAAGATGATGCAATTAAAGAGCCAATTAATGCTGGCACTCATAATGTACCAAAAACTACATTCATTGCATCTACATGCATAAACAGGGATCATACTGAAGAGATGATTAAAGATTTCAAGACTATTTCACATGGCTCCCAAAAGATATGACAGGTTTGGATCCAAGCATAGTAGTTCACAAGATTTTGGTTTACCCAGGCACTAAGCCCATTAAACAAAAATTGCAAAGCCTAAAGACAGAATGGTCCATACTAATCAAGGAGGAAATTTCCAAGCTGTTGGACCACAATTTCATTGAGCCCATCAATTATCCATCCTGGCTTACTAACATTATGCCAGTTCCTAAGAAAGATGGCAAAGTTAGAATGTGTGTGGACTACAGGGATTTGAACAAGGTCTATCCTAAGGATGATTTTCCTTTACCTCACATTGACCTTCTAGTAGACTGCATGGCAGGTTCCAAAATGGTTTCCTTAACCAACCTGGCTACAGGATACAATAAGATAATAGTTCATCCTTCTGATAAAGAGAAGACAATTCATTACTGAGTGGGACACCTACTGTTACTAGGTTGTGACATGGTGATAAAAGGCACCACTACCAAAGAAAATTTAGAAGCATTAAAGCGATTCTTCTTTAGACTTCGCAAATCCTCTTTAGACTTCGCCAATACAATCTCAAACTCAATCCTGCCAAATGTGTCTTTGGAGCCTCATCTAGAGTATTCTTAGGCCACATGGTCAGCAAGAAGGGTATAGAAGTGGACCTTGCTAAATCAAAGGCAATTTTAGAAATGCCACCTTCTAAAATAAAGAAGGAGATCAGAGGCTTCCTTGGATGGCTCCAATACATTAGTCAATTCATCAATCAATTGGCTGATATATGTGGACCCATCTTCTTGTTACTCATTAAAGGGGCCTCCAAGCATTATAATGGTGACTGCCAAAAAGTCTTTGACCATATCAAGTAATACTTACTAAACCCACCAGTACTACAGCCACCAAGGCCTGGGAAGCCTTTATTACTTTACCTATCAATAACTAATAAAGCAATGTTCACAATGCTTACTCAGAATGCTCTTGATTCCAACGAGGAAAATGCCATCTATTACTTAAGCAAAAGGATGCTGTCTTATGAGCTCAAATATAGCTTTATAGAAAAATTATGCCTTGCTTTGGTATAGGTCTGCCATAAATTGCAACACTATCTCAGCTCTTTTATAACTCATATTTTTGCTGACAAGAGCCCTTTTGAAATTCCTTATAGAGAAGCCAGTTCTTGACAGTAAATGGTAAGATGGATGGCAGTGTTGGCAGCATATGATCTCAAACATGTACAACAAAAAGCAATCAAAGGAAGCATAGTAGCAGACTAATTAGCTGCAGCCCCAATAGATGATGAATGGGCTGAACTTGAGTTCCCTGATGAGGATATCCTAATGATTAGCAATGAAGCTTGGAAGCTTTACTTTGACAGGGCATCTAACAATAAAGGGTACGGTGCTAGCATTGTGTTCATTATACTAAGTGGGGAAAACTTACCCGTAGCCATCAAACTAAACTTTGAGGTGACAAACAATAAAACAGAGTATGAAGGATGCATTTGCAGTCTTGAAGTAGCAGTAAAGCTTAAAATCAAATGTCTTCAGATTTATAAGGACTCAAATCTATATAGTTTCCTAAGCCTTAGCGAAGTGGAAGATTAGATAAGAGTGTTTGGTTCCTCACCATAAACGCTTAGATGAACTGGCAGCCAATTTCTATGAGCTAACTTTCCATTGTCTTCCAATAATGAAGAACAGATTCGCTAATGTTTTGGCAACACTTGCCTCAATGCTTGAAATAAGCAACAACTTCATAATTAGACCTGTTACAATTAAAGTTAAGCATGAGCTAGGATGCATGACTCATTGCTTAAATATTCAAGTGGTTGATGGCAAACCATGGTTTTGGGATGTCCTCAATTACATTAAGAACAAACTCTATCCTGAAAGGGCCTCTAAAACAAAAAAGAGGACTTTAAGATAGTTGTCCAAGGGATTCATTCCAAATGGGGAAGTACTATACAAATGGGTTTAGGATAACATCCATCTAATGTGTGTCATTAAAACAGAGGCCTAACAGATCATGGAATAGATGCATGGTGGCAACGAAGGCCAACACATGAATGGAATCACTCTAGCCCACAAAATCATGAATTAGAGTTACTTCTAGCTTACTATGAATTAAGACTGTGCAAGATATGTGCAAAAGTGCCATAAGTGCCAAATTTAAGCCAAACTCCAGAAACAACTTCCTGTACCTCTATCCCCTATCACTATGTCTTGGCCATTTGCAACATGGGGCCTGGATGTCATTGGCAAGATAAGCCTGAAGTCTTCTAGCAAGCATGAGTACATCTTGGTAGCTATTGATTACTTTTCCAAGTGGGTTGAAGCCACACCTTACCAAATATTGGATTCTAAATGAGTGACTCAGTTTATCCGTACCAACATCCTTTGTAGGTATAGGGTTCCTTTTAAGATCATCAATGACAATGGATCTCACTTCTAGAAGGAGGTCACTCAGCTATTGAAGAAGGAGAAAATCCAACACCATAAGTCTTCCCCGTACAAACCTTAAACAAATGGTATAGTTGAAGCCATAAATAATACTCTTAAGAATATACTACAAAAGATGGCTAACAACCATAAGGATTGGCACCTACATTTACCATATGCCTTATAGGGTTACAGAATAATAGTCCGTACTCCTACCAGTGCTACACCTCACTCTTTGGTGTATAGGATGTAAGTTATCCTGCCAATTAAGGTAGAAGTCAAATCAGCCTATGTTATGAGGGAGAGTCAATTGGATGAAGTGGAATGTGCGAAAAGCTACCATGACCAACTCCTTACCATTGACGAAAAGAGAATGGATGCCTTATCCCATATTTAAGGTTATCAATAGAAACTAGCTAGGCATTTCAATAAGAAAGTTGGGGACAGAGGACTACAAGAAGGTCACCTTAACTTAAAAGAAATAAGGGCACCTATTTATGAACAAAAAGAAAAATTCAGAACTAATTGGAGTGGCCCATTTATGATCAAGAAGATCTATCTGGCAAAGCAGCATCATGATTCTTCCTCTTCCTCTATCTCCTCAAGTATAGCAGCCCTTTTAGCCTTCTTTGATTTCTATGAGTTGGCTATCCACCAGTCAGTATACTGTAAGGACTTACCACTAGAGTGAGCAGGATGAACAGCATGAAAACCTCTTACCCATCCATTCCTACCAGCTCAAGCAATAGTCTTGGTAATCAAAACAGATTCAAATAGAGCACCATCTAGAGGCACACCCTGTCTATGTCCCATTTGACGCATAACCCTAGTAGCCTGATAAAAGGTTACCATCCTCAATCCTAGAAGATAGACCATCTTATAGCCAAAGCTCATAGTCATAAACCTATTGATCTTGTACCATTCGCACCTCTATAGCTGCTCATCATAATCTAGCTCAATCAACCATTTGATCCACTCTTTCACTGATTTCCTTTTGATCACAATGGCTTGGGTCCTATACCAAGAAGCGGAGTAGTCCACCTTTGTGGGAGGACCCATTACCTGAGATGGTCTCTCAGCCAAATTGAAAATGCAAATGATAAGAATAAGAAAACATATGGCCTCTCAGCCAAATTTGAAAATGCAAAAGATAAGAATAAGAAAACATGAAAAACAGTTGAAAGATAATCTAGAAGCAATAATTGAACTTGAAGAATGATAGAACTGATGGCCCAAGGCCCATCAGAAGTGCAGGACCTATCCAAGATCATAAGAGTCTCAGCTAGCACTATAGCAGCAATAGATCTCCCATTCTCCATTTGAGGGATCAGCTTAGTAACTCTAGCATCCCCCCTAGCTAGTACAACTTACCAAAATATACCCCACAGTCAAACAGAAGGATAAAGCTTGCATCCTCAAATGAAACCATCATCATCCTTAAAATCCTTAAGATTATGGAATTTTGCAATCACAGCAGTTAGATCTACCCAATCCTCTACTGCCATGGGACTAGTAACTTCCACACTCAAGTCTAAAAGTCCCTTGAAAAAATGAAATACCCTACTTTCTCAACAGGAGTAGCTAGCATAGCCTCTAGATCAAATCCAAGTAATATCGAGAATTCCTCAGAAGTAAGACACATCTCCTCCATAGATGCCCCAAATCTGAAGACATGGGTAACTGAATCCCAAAAGCGCATGCACACACGCAAAAAACCCAATCCATCTTTATGCCTCTCAGAGTAGGCATAACATTTACCCCATATTTTCCTAAATTAATTCCCTGCACTTTTGTAAGGTTCTTGCATCATAGGAACATTGTATGGCTAAAATAGAGCTCCATCATGAAGAGTAAAAAAATAATGAAAAAATACGGCAAAAAATTGATAAAAAAGCAAGAGTATAGTAGAAAAAAATGATTTTTGGAAGCTCAGAAATCAATTGTACAGACTAAAAGCATCAAAAATAGCTTAAATAGGCGAAAATCCAAAATCTACCAAGATCTGAACTTGGTGTGCTGCCGGTATTCAATCGTGCTGCCTAGACTGGTGATATGCCGATTGTGCCTCCCAGACTAGTGGCACTTCAACTGTGCCCCCTGCCACCCTGTGCCGCCTTATGCCACTTTGTCCTCTAGCAAATTTTGATAACAGTCTTCAAAATTTTCGCATAGTTTCGGAACTAAAAAAAAAAATTCATTTTCATGTCAAAACCAGTGCAAAGTTGACTAAAAAAAGAGGTAAAATGAGAGAAAAGCATAAGGAATAGCACGATTGAAGTCCTATTAAGTCAAAATTTTGCATGTAGAACATCCATATCATACATCCATAAAAACATCCATAAGTCATAAATATCATGCATACATCCAAAATATTGCATAAACATAAAGAGTGCATACATCCATAATATCATGCCTACATCCAAAATACTATATAACATGAAAGAGTGCATAATCCTCAATACACGCATATAAGAAAAACAAAGTTAATGTAGCAGGTCACTAATGACCATGCCTAGGTCTGCGGCATCCTCGCCTAGGCTCCTCCTCCTCACACTCCTCTACCATCTCATCCATATCATGCAGAAGAGTACTCAGGGCAAATGCATACTGGCCTAGGAGATCAAAATGATAACGGGTAAACTCTACAGGGATCTAAAGAAAGAAATCAAATGTAAGAGTCATAACAAAGTAGACAAAGGTTAAAGTATAAGCTGTGTAAAATCTTACCTCTATAATGTTCCCGGGAATAATGGGGAAGAAGGCTAGTCGCTCATCAGGAAGATCATAACACCATGATTGACCATCATAAGAAACATAATTAAGATGAGCTAGTAAATAGACAAGACTAGTAGGCAGGGGAATCAGATCAATCAGACCTCCCACTAAAGCATTTGGAGCTGGAGCTAAGCTACTAGCCCCAGAAGGTCCAGCCCCAAAAGGACCAGCTGCAAAACTTGAAGGACTAGTTGCAAATTCTAAAGGTCCAACCTTAAAACCCATGCAGCCAATAGGGGTAGTACTACTGGCCCATAGAGAGATGAAACTTCCAACTCTGGAAGAGGGCCCTTAGGAAGTGCTTGAGCTAGATCCCCAATGTGTCAACCTCTGTAATCCATCCAGTGAAGGTGTGTCCCATATCAAGGAAGTCTCACAGAACTAATCATAGTCAGCATCAAGCAAGAGATAATCCAAGCAAAAGACCCTTGCAACCAAAGTATCCTCTCCTAAGATAGCCAGACCATATCTCATATCTACAGAAGGAGGCTACGACACAACTCTCTCTCCTATAATCTATGCCCTCACCCTCTCTCTCAGGTAGAACATCCTCAAAGACTCACAACAAAGCAAGAGGCTATAAGAGGATAAGTGCATACTAAGCCTGATTCAATTAGGTATCCATACTGCAAATCTCTTAAATGGCATCGATCTCACCTGCAAACAGACCACAAAATAAGCAATGGAAACATCCAAGTCAAATCCAATGAAGGAATACTTGGTGTACAGTAAAGATAGCAAAAGCCCTTTTGCAATTCTCAAAGGTTGGCACCATGAACATGTCCTTATTAGACACTCTCTAAAGGCATCTGTAGGGTGGGCCAATTGCAGTGAACTCTCTTAGTGGAGGAGCTAGCATTCGAAAAGTGCTCACAAGCCTAGTATTGCAAGAAATAAATTTTGTCAATCACCAGACAGAGATCAAAAAACTGGATGACAGAGTATAATACTCACCTCGATCACAATAGAGGTACCACCATGGCCATTAAGTGTCCCTCAGAAAATATTGCACAACTCCTTGTACATAGGACAAAGGGCAGCACCTCCTTAGTCAAATTTGCCAATCTCATCTGAGTTCTCCAATGAGCACAGGACACTCAAGTTAATACTATCCTTGCTATTATGCAGAAAAGTACAGCTCAAAATAATTAAAGCACACAACCCGGCGCCCTGATCAATATCATAATAACTTGGAGTCTGACCTATGGTCATCAGAGCTTAATGAAACTAGGAAAGTGGGACATTGGGGTTCCCACAAGGTGGGTCAGCCCTAATCAAAGTAGTCATCTCTGTGGAAGAGCGCTCCATTCATGAAGAGTAAAACCCGAGAGGACGAGATCTGAGGTGCATACTAGTAAGCATGCTCCACTCAAGAGGAGTGATTCACATTTCACCACACGAAAGGTGGAATGTATTTGTAATATCCCACCAATGCTCTGCTAATGGCCTAACTATGATGGTGTTGATAGGCTATTTGATGTCCAGCTCTAGCCACCCGAGTAAGCCAGATGGCTTGAGACGCTGATTGACGGCCTCCTGATTCCCCAGATAAAGGTGGACCAACTCCGTGACACTCTAACCTCCCCTAGGCCTGAGCTGTACTCTTTGAATTTTTTAATATATCATGTTATTTTTATGACAAAAAAAAAAAAAAAAGAGGAAGAAAATAATAATAATAATAATTTTTGAATAACAAAAAATGCAGGAATAGAGCATACTTGAAGAGATCTGGTGTAACTGATATGGCAATCCGACTCTTTCAGCAATATCTCTAGGTCCTAAGCACCTATTATTGGGTGGTTGTGAGTTTCCATAGAGATAATTGAAAAAAAAAAAAAAAAGAAAGAAAGAAAGAGTGAAAAGCTAGAAAGAGAGAATAAAAATGAAAGCTAAAGAGAGAGAGAGAGAGAGGAAGTAAAAAATGAAGTTATAAAAATGAGAAAGGAAGAGGGGTATATATAGATGAAAAGGTCGGCCCCCTCATAATGATACCTTTTAGCTTTCTTTGATTTGCAAATCCAGATCATGTGGTTTCGTCATAACAGACTCATTTTAACTCGAAATTCAATTTTGTTTAAAGCAGTAGATCCATAAAATTTTTATCTATCTCCTAAAATAGACAGGGTCTCAATCAGAGTTTAGAATCTCCTAAAATTGCAAAAAGATTAGAAATTCAAAAATAGCCTAAAAATTAGAAAACAGGCAAACGAGGTCGAAAAAGCTAGAAATCAAACGTGGCACTTCTATATAGCTCCCATTGCAAATAAGGTCCTTTAGGATTCTCAGAATGACATCCTAAGTCTTCAGGTTCACACTTATCAAATTTAGCCTCTATCCGGCCAAATCAGATAGGGGGACAGTTGTGAACCCATAAAATTGCACCTCTAATTAACTGTTTTTTAGTTACAAACTCATAAAATCAAACCGGCCTCAAATTGGATTAGAAATAGACTAGAAATGGCTAAAACAGTGCAAAATCAGGTAGAACAGCAAGTCTGCGGTGCCCACCTGGCACACCACTAGTGCCCTTGACCGACCTGTTTTCATTTTTGCTCTTTTGGAAAAATTTTGAGAGGGATTTGGGATAGATTTTGAGATAAAAATTCACTTAGATGCTCTTCTTTCTATGCTAAAATTCTGCTAAATTAATACTAAAATCTGCCACTCCAAATTCTTTTAATTTGTAATTATTATTCTGTTTTTGCTAACCTTTTTTGTGTAAGGTTCAATTTCAAGGTTCCCTAATCTAAGATGGAGTTTAGATCCATAGTAAAGCTTACCCTATTCATCTGAAAGTCAAGAAAAGTAAAGATAAATTCCTTTTCTTCTTCCTATTTCTAAAATTCTAAATTCAGATATAGAATTCTCTCTATTTTATCTTTCTTTAGGTCTAAAACAGAAAGATCTAAAATTTATTAATTTAAAAATCAGAATTAAATTAATAAACCAAATCAACATTTTTTTTTCAAAACTCTTTCTTCGTAAAAAGAAAGTACTGCGTGGGGTTTGATTCCTATTCAATAAGATACGCAAGCATGCCATTCTGTAAGGCATCAACTCTAAAAAAATTTTTAATAATATTTTTCTCTTTCATATTTACAGTTTAAGTTTCATTTACTTTGTTATTTATTTGTATATGCACTTTATTTCTGATTCTGTATGCTCATTTCTTTAATTTAGTTGGGGAATGTATGCTTTTCCTAGTACCCATGAGAGCTAGAGGAAAGATCCTCTTTATTTCATTCATTTCGGTTTTGTAATAATTAAGTAAGATTTATTTTTGCTTATTTATTTATAATTGTCATTTCATTTTGTCATTTATAATTGTTTCATTCATCATTTTACTCATGTTCATGCATACACTAAAATCACCCTTTTTAAGAGTTATTTTGCAACTTTTAGCCAAACATTTGTTTAAATTCCAAAACTTGATCCCCAATCCCTCTTTAGTCACTCGCAGATTAGTGTTTTTCCATTGGGATAAATCAAACATTTTGGAGTCAATAATTTTGGGTTTTCCTTTAATTTTTCTAATTAAAATAAGTAAATTAAAGTGGCGACTCCATTTACAAATAACAAATTGCAAAACTCAATTTTCTAAACTTATAGTGAGTTCCAATCATGGAGTTTCTCCCGAAGAGTATTTCGATTCTCCTCAGCGGATTGAACCAGACTTGGGTGAGGCATCATAATAACCAGCTTTCTCTTTTATCCAGCAGTCCATTTCAATTATGATCCTTATTGATTTTGGTCTACCCTTTCCACACAACCATTCTTTATTAGGTATCAAAGGCAATTCTTCATATTCTGGCTAATAATCTAGATGACCAAGAGGATGGAAGTTTGATTCCCAGCATTTCAATGAATGCTCTAATTTGTAAAATAGGGAAATATAATTCTCATAATTAATGCCATTCTTCTCATAGCATGCAATGGCGTGTGAGCAAGGAATCTTATATTGCTGGAATTTGCCACATGAGCATTCACCTTTTGCCAAATCCATAACCTGTATATTGCCTTCATTAATCTTTCCTCTCTGATTTTGTCTACCAGTGGTCACTTGACATTCACCTATTTTTCTATTAAAATATTGCACTTCATGACCATTCATCCATCTAGTCCATATAGATAGTTTATCTTGACATAAACGGGGTGTATTTGTGCCCCTCAAGTATTTCCTTCTTATACCCTCTTCTAAAATGGTCAAATGCACTAACAAGCTTTAAAAAAATTTTGTCCACTATCGAGGCGATAGGCAATGCTCTAACATCTTTCAAAAAACTGTTTACAGATTTGGTAATATTCGATGTCATGCTACCATATCTATACCCGCCATCATGAGAAAGCGTCCATTATTTCAATGGTATTTTCTTTAGCCAATCTGATGACAGTTTGTTCAACTACGTAATCTCCTTATGCATATTGGCAAACTTTCTCTTTTGTACTTCATATGGTACGATAAGAAAAAATATCTCACATGAATATTACCACAATAAAAGTCAACTTCAGGTAATGTATACAATTATAATATGTTAAATGATATATGATATACCTACATTTTGTATCAATTTCTTCAATTTTGCATTTTTGAAAGTTGTGTTGTAATTACTAACCATATAGCAGATACAATATCAATGGGGACACATTTTCCACAAATTGTTTTTCATTGCATTTATTATGCCTTTGTGCCGATAAGAAATAAAACATAATTTTTAGTTGCTAGTAACATGCATCTATATACGTGTCATGAACCAATCCCAGTTGTCAATATTCTCTTTCTGTACAATAGCAAATGCCACGAGAAGAATATGATTGTTACCATCCAAAACTAATGCACACAATAAGACAACTTTATACTTTCCATATAAAAAGTGACATCAATGATGAGAGGAGGCTTGCAATTTTTCATCCCATCAATACATGGCTTGAAGCACCAAAATATACGTTCAAATACATGATAGGTTGGATCAACGTGGTTGTTGATAACATGCTCCTCATCATTAATAATGTAATGGGTACCAGGATTGGTTGCTTGTGCTGCTCACAACCACCGTTGAAGATGAGAAAATGACTCATCCCAATCACCAAATGTTTTTTCAATTATAATATGTTTTGCTTTCCATGTCTTTCTATAAGTTAGTTCATAGTCTAATCAATCTTTCACTGCAACTTGTAAAGGTTTAATCTTAACTGAGGGCATTTCTATCACAAGGGGTGCCACAAGATTAGCAATAACATTTGCATATAAGTGTTTATGATCTGATGTAATGCCTGTGTTCAAACAAGTATGTGGTGCATCATATTGGCTTATCTTTCACCAATTGTCATCCCTTAGCTTTCTTGCTCGTACTTGCTAATTACAACTACTAGGTTTTCTCTTACAAATCCATACAAATGTTTCTTCCCGAGATTCTTTTGAACAAAAATCATTGTTCTGTATTTTATGTAGTTGGATTGCAAACTTACATTCTTCTTTATTGGTAAAAAGCATACCTTTATATAAGCCATCACCATAATCTATCATGTTTTCATCTGCATCTATTTGCATCCACATTGCTTCAAAATCTACAAACTCATTTGAGTTGTAGCTTTTAAAATGTGATGGTACATTCATTACTACATGATTACTTACAATACATGCCTCTCCCTCATATACTCCAAAAGCAGAATGTTCGGAGTTAGAATCTTTTGATTCATGGAGCATATTTTCATCGCTTTCATCAGACTCTTCTAGTGCATCATCACTGTCATCTTCCTCGACATCTTCGTCATATTTGCCCTCCTTAAAAACATATGAAACCATTGCCTCTAATCCCTCTGTATCATCATGTGCACTTGCATTATTGTCTTCTCCATCCCCATCTGCATTCCCTTCCACATCATCCTCATTTACATCATCATTTGTTGTCTTCTTACTAATACCAACATAGATCTCAAAAAATGCTAAATCCTCTTTAAACATATCTATATGTTGAAACAATCATTCCACATCATTATCTTCCAAAATTTCTGTCATTTAGTAGACAACTCCATTTACCACTCTTACATGTACTCTAAATATTATTGAGTCGATAAAATATTGTTCATAATCTATAGTTGTGGCTGAGTGAATAATGTGAAGCATCTCTGTAATTTTCTGTATAGGATGAACTTGGAGCATATTGTATCGCCCATTTATATAATATGCCCCATAGTCACGGCGTATCACTTCATCTCCCCAATAAAAATATATTGGTATCAATTTGGCCATATTTATTAGCATTATATATAATGGATTCCAAAAAAAAAAATTATGAAGTAACAATATTTATTTATATTAATATCAATGCAATTACTTTTACTTTTTCACAATATTCTAAAAATTAATTTATAGCATAATTTGTATGGCCGAAATTTTAGAATTTATGATTTACAAATTAAGATTTATGTTTTAGGATTTATGATTTTCACATTGTCAAATAATTCTACTTTCTAAATCTACTTATCATTCTATAATTTATACAAGATAATTATTATATAAATTTGAATTGTAATATTATTTTTATTCTTTCGTTATTATTATTTTATATATATATATATATATATATATATATATATATATATATATATATATATATATATATATAATTTTTGTGATAATAATTCTAAAGTTTTACGTTTTAGGGTTTATAGTTTAGTCATATTTGAAAATTAATTCCACTTTCTAAAACAATTTCAGTTCATCAAACTATAATTAACATACTTTTATTATGTTCAAACATTAATACTTTATTTAATTAATTTATATAACTTTTTATACTATTTATATAATATTAAATATTATATATAGTATTATGGTATCAAAAACAATTTCATAATTCATTAATTATATTATATGTTAAATGTATAATATAATTAACTAATATATTGTAAATTAAGTTTATTTATACTCTTTTTATTATATTATTAAATTCCATTAGATATTTTTGTCATTTCTAACATAAATTATTATTTCACATAAAAATTTAATTATTATAAATAAATTACTTTTTTTTTCACTTTTTTTTCTGATCCAACACTATTTTTATTTCCTATGAATTAATATTTCACATAACTTTTTATTTCACAAATATTTTTATTTATATTGTTTTCACATACATTAATGCAATCAATTTCATACACATTAATAAAATATTTCAGTTAAAATTTTTCTTATTTATTATATTTATTTTTTAACTTAATTGATATACAAGTAATATGATATTATATATTTTTAATATTATGATAATTTAATTAGTTTTCTTAATTCATTCACTTTTCACAACCGAATTATTTAAATTTAATATATTTTAATTGAGTTAATCAAATATATTACATATTAGTTATGTATTTTAATTAATTAATATCACCTAAATTAAGTTATATTTTTTACTAATATTACTTAAATTTATTAACAAATATTTATAATCTTATATAATTATATTAAATTAATTAATATATATATATATAATTTTTGTGATAATAATTCTTAAGTTTTACGTTTTAGGGTTTATAGTTTAGTCATATTTGAAAATTAATTCCACTTTCTAAAACAATTTCAGTTCATCAAACTATAATTAACATACTTTTATTATGTTCAAACATTAATACTTTATTTAATTAATTTATATAACTTTTTATACTATTTATATAATATTAAATATTATATATAGTATTATGGTATCAAAAACAATTTCATAATTCATTAATTATACTTAACCGAATTAATTATTAAATTCATTAATTATATTATATGTTAAATGTATAATATAATTAACTAATATATTGTAAATTAAGTTTATTTATACTCTTTTTATTATATTATTAAATTCCATTAGATATTTTTGTCATTTCTAATATAAATTATTATTTCACATAAAAATTTAATTATTATAAATAAATTACTTTTTTTTTCACTATTTTTTTTTCTGATCCAACACTATTTTTATTTCCTATGAATTAATATTTCACATAACTTTTTATTTCACAAATATTTTTATTTATATTGTTTTCACATACATTAATGCAATCAATTTCATACACATTAATAAAATATTTTAGTTAAAATTTTTCTTATTTATTATATTTATTTTTTAACTTAATTGATATACAAGTAATATGATATTATATATTTTTAATATTATGATAATTTAATTAGTTTTCTTAATTCATTTACTTTTCACAACCGAATTATTTAAATTTAATATATTTTAATTGAGTTAATCAAATATATTACATATTAGTTATGTATTTTAATTAATTAATATCACCTAAATTAAGTTATATTTTTTACTAATATTACTTAAATTTATTAACAAATATTTATAATCTTATATAATTATATTAAATTAATTAATATTTTGTGGTGCCTTCAAAGGGAATATTTATTTATTTTTTCATTTTATTGCCTTAACACTTAAATAAATTATAATGTTTAATTTTATTTTATATTTGTATTTCAAATAATTAAGAGGTGAACTTGAAAAATATATTAACAAATTTTAATTAATCATTTTATCACTAAAAACTTTTACAAACAAAAAATAAATATTATTTGACAAAAATAATCCTATACAATACAAATTATACAAACAATATATATAATATGGTAAAAAATAAACAATCAATTCAATATGCTATCTTAATATAATTTTAAAAATAAAAATTATCTTTTTCATAGATAATATCTTCAAAAATTTGAATATTGTTATAATCACCTAAAAAAACAGCAACCCCTTTTACAATTGTTTTTCATCAATATTTATTCTTATATATTATAGAAAATAATAATTTGCTAAAATTAATTAATAGAAATTTACAATTTACTTCAAAATTTAAATTAATGATATATACTTTTTTTTTTCTTCTTCCTTCTTCAATAACCAAACCTTAAATTTTATAGCAAAGTAATGAACAAGCAAAAAAAAAAAAAAAAGAAAAACTAAAGCCAATGAAAATGAAATGAGATTTTGAGAGAGGTGAAACTGAGAGTTTGAGAACGGATGAAGGTTGAGAGTGACTGAGTGAATAAATTTATTTTTATCAAAATTTCTCCCCAGCTATTAGATGGAGGTGGATCGGACGGTGTTCACGAATTCAGCATTATAAATGCTGAACTTGAATCCATGCCTGCCAAACTGACTTGAGGGGACAAGTCTGGGTACAAGTTCGGCATTATAAATGCTGAATCAGGTCTGCAACGGATTTGACAAGTCCTATGCAGATATAAGTTCGACATTTATAATGCTAAACTCTGGTTGTGAATCACACCTTTTCACTTTTTAGTGCTGACTCTCCTAATTCGGCATTCAAATTGTTGAACTACTATGTTTGACCTCTTTTTGATTAAAAAATGGCATGTTTAGGTGTGAGGCCTCCCTCGAGCACTAATCTGATCCGCTAAAGGGAATCGAAATACTCATTTGGGAAAGAACTCACGAAGAAGCCCTCGAGCTTATTTTGAAAATCATTTTAGAGTAGCCACCTTAATTTATTTTTTATGTTGGGAAAATATAAGGAAAAAAAACCCATTTTACTCCATCATTACCCAAAGGAAAAAGATCACTAGCCTTGAAACCAAAAAGGATTCGGGAGCTAGGTTTTCAGTTTAACAAAACATGTTTGGCCAAGTAATATAAAAGTAACTTAAAATATATTTCATGAACAAGTAAAATACATGAACAATTTATAATATGTATGATCATTGATTTCAATAATAAATACAAGTAATAATCCAAGGTATGATTAATCATTACATATAAAATCCCAAAACATAAGGGATACCTCCTCTAGCCCTCATGGGTACTAGGAAGGTCACACATTCTCCAAACTAATCCTAATAATAAAGCAAATAAACTCACAAAAAATATAAATGAAGAAGGTGATAGGGGGATAGTTGATTAATTTTAATTAGATTCGATGCCTGAATCAAGCATGCCTACGTATCCCTTTGAATAGGAATCAGAATCCACACAATTCTCCCTTCTTACAAAGAGGTTAGTTTAGCCTAGCCACTTTATCATGTTTTGATTGATTGACTAAAAGAGGGTTGAATTAATTAATTAACTTATTACCAAGTTGATTAACTAGCAACTTAGATGCACCAATTTAATTAACTAACTAACATAGACGATAATCAAATAGAAAGGAAAAGAAGATTACCTTATGCTTTCACAACTTGGGGACGTAAGGCGGATGGAGCGGATGACCGGATCGCAATTCCACCTTCTCCACGTGAAAGACACAAGCCTCGGACCACCGGAATGCAACTTCACCTTGACGGACATGAGCCTTAAGCAAGAGACTTGCCTCGAATAGGCTTGGCAGACAGCCTTAAACTAATCGAGTAGGAATCAAGGAGAAACCACCCAATGTGCTTTGCAAAGTAAGGAGCATAAGCAAAGTAATTTACTTGAAGTTATAGCTTTTTAAGTTGCCAAGTTTGTATGTCTTGAGAGTAGAGAGGCCACCTCTATATATAGGGGAAGAATGAAGCATATAGACTCAATTTTCCAATATGGGAGCATAGGCACGCTGTCGGTGTCGCACAAGCCTCTACGACACTATAAAAGCCTCTGCAGTAGTGCTGCAGAGAGCTATGCGGCAACGCAAGAGGCTCTACAGCAATGCCGCAGAGCTGTGCAGCAACAGGCCCTCCTTTACCCATTCTGCCTGTTTTCGCCCGTTCTTGCTCATTTCTCATTTGTTTTCTATGATTTTAGTTGCGTTATACTCGTTGCTGAGTTTGGATGATTTGATGATGATTAATGAGGCTTGATTGATTCTTTTCCTAACTAAATATTCTGTAATTCTAAGAAGTGTAGAATTAAGGGTTCACATTAGGTAAATTTTTTCTACAATATCATATTTTAGTATTTTTTTTTAAATTAACATATTTAGGTCAATACCCTAGAATTTCAAGATCTAAGTTTTTCTTTATTATCAATACAGTAATGAATTATTAATCAAAATGGGAAAAACTATAAAATTTATAGAATTAGCAAAGCATATGCGGATTATTATTTATTGGGCATATTCGTCCAAGCAAAATTTTATTTAACAATTAGCTAAGAATGCATTTTTTTTTAGTCAAATTATATATATATATATATATATATATATATATATATATATATATATATATATATATATATATATATATATATATATATATATATATATATATATATATATATCATTGTCTACCTGTCAATATAAAAACCTTAAATTCAATGCATAGAAAACCAATTAGAAGTTTTACAAAATTAGCAAATGAACCACGCTTGATATTGTTATTAATACTAGTACTAGAGCATTATATTTATGCTACTTAGTAATAAGAATTGGAAGAGAGGAAGAAAGGAAAAGTAATTTTCTGTGTATTCCGTTATAAAAGATATAGCTTTATTTATATACAAAACTCATATCTATATAGGGTAAACCTAGATAATCAAAGAGAAATACAATAAGAAATATACAAATAGGAAATATACAATTAGAATCCTAAGATTTTAGGTGATATTTTCCTCCTTGATTTTTGGCGAGATCTTGTCCTTTTGACATCCCCCCTCAAATTGATGATGGTTGTTAACAACCATCAATTTGCTCACAAGATACTTATAATGTGCAAAGGACATGGGCTTAGTGAACAAGTTAGCAACTTGATCATGGAATGAGACATGAATGAGAGGGAGAACTTTATCATGAACCAATTCTCGGATGTAATGGCAATCAACTTCAATGTGTTTGTTTCGTTCATGATGAACATAATTAGTGGCAATGCTAATAGCACTATTATTATCCCAAAGAGAGGAATTGATTCATCATAAGTGACATCAAAGTCAAGGAGAAATCATCAAAGCCTTACAAGTTCAAAGCTAACAAAAGACATAGATCGATACTTAGTCTCAGTGGAAGATTTGGATACCCTTTCATGCTTCTTACACTTCCATGAGATGGTGAAGCACCTCGAGACGATGAGTATCAACACACCCTACATATTCAACATTAGAAAATGCTTTCAGAGTGAGAGGTGTGTTGGAAAGGAAAAAGAGTCCACAGTCACAAGTGCCTTTAAGATAGCGAATGATTTGATAAAGAACGGAGAGATGATGTCACCAAGGCTAAGAAACAAATTGACTCACAACTTGAACAGTAAAAGAGATATTAGGACATGTGATGGTAAGATAAATAAGACTGCCACCAAATGTCAGTACAAAGTAGGATCAATAATAGGTGCACCATCATCATGTTTTAATTTCACATTTTGTTTTATAGGACTTGAAAAAACTTTATAATTAGTCAAATTGGCTAACTTGATCAAATCCTCAAAATGTACTTGCACTGTGTGAGAAGGAGGCATGAGAGTAGTATGACACTTCTATACCTAGAAAATAAGTAAGAGTACCAAGATCCTTCATATGAAAGGAATCATGAAAAAACCTTTTAAACTCAAGAATTCCCTGTTGATCACTACCTGTGATGATCATATCATCCATATAAAGAAGCAATATAACAATTCCATGAGAGGATTGATGAGTGAATAGAGAGTGATCATTAGAACTTTGCTGGAATCCAACTAAACAAATAGTAGAGTGAAATTTTTCAAAGCATGCTCGAGGTGACTATTTGAGACCATAAAGAGATCTATTAAGTTTGCAAACCACATTAGGATCACCAAGAGAATAACCAGGGGCACTCCACATAAACAGTTTCCTTCAGATGTCCATGAATGAAAGCATTTTTGACATCTAATTAATACAATGACCAATGTTTACAAGATGCAATAGCAAGAAGAGTTCGAACCATAGTCATCTTGGCAATTGGGCAAATGTTTCTTCATAATCAATCCCATATTCCTGTTTGTAGCCTTAAGCTATCAAACGAGATTTGTAGTGGTCTAGAGTACCATCAAGTTTGACCTTAATAGTGTACGCCCATTTGCTACATATGATAGAAGTATGAGAAGGACAGGGTACTAAGTATGATTTGCTATCAATGCCTCAATTTCTTCATCCATAGCCTTTTTCTAGCATGCTTGTTCTAGTGCTTGTTTATAAGTAGAAGGAATCTTGATAAAATTAAGGTTAGTAAAAAGAGTTAAATGATCAGGCAATTTACCAAAATTGACTTGGGTGGATCTTTTCAAAGGAGGCAAATTTGGTGGTGGTATATCACTTGAAATAGCAGTGGAAGGACCTTCAAGCTCCTGACAAGGAAGTGGCAAGATAGGCATTGCAGGAACATCACTAGACAAACTAGAAATTGAAGGATCTACGAAGTTGTATAACATGGAAATGGAAGAATTTGGAGCTAATGTACTTAAAGGTGAAACATAAAAATATAAGTTTTCAAAAAAAAATGACATTACGAGATACTTAGATGCGCTGATGATGAGGATAATAACAAATATAGCCTTTTCATTTATCACTATAACCAATAAAAATACATTTAGTAGCCTTTGCAGATAATTTATGCCGTTCATAGGGTGGGAGCAACACAAAGTAGACACAGCCAAAAAAAAGAAGATGCATGTAATTTGGTGATTTATGAAAAAGAGTAAAGAATGGAGATTGATTACCAAGTATAAGAGTTGTCTACTTGTTAGTAAGATGGACAGCTATATGTACAGGTTTTACCCAAAACGAAGATGGAATAGAAGACTCAAGTAAAAGAGTTCGAGCAATTTTGACAACATGACGATTTTTTCGTTCCACCACCCATTTTGCTCAAGAGTCTTAGGATATGATTATTGAGTTAAAATGCCTTTTTCATTAAAAAATTGAACAAGTTATGATGCACAAAACTCTCTACCAGGATTTGACTGAAATATTTTGATTATATTTCTAAATTGTGTTTCTATCATAGTGATAAAATTTTTTCCAATATTTGCTATTTCAAATTTAGCATGCAAGAAATATACCCAAGTAAAACACGTAAAATGATCAATAAATAGAACAAAATAGTTATAACCAAGTCTAGATAAAATAGGTGAAGGTCTCCACAAATCACGATGGATAAGATCAAAAGGTGCATCAACTTCAGTACTAATAGAAAAAGGTAATTTAGCAAATTTGCCAATAATGCAAGTTTGACAATGTTTAAAAACATTATTTTGAACATTCAACCTATCTGGAAGAAGTTGAGATTTGGACATAGATTCTAACCTACTAGCATATGCGTGACCCAAATAGTGATGCCAAAGATCCCAAATATTTTTCTCATTTGAAGTGATAGTAAGATAAATTAGAGGACTCTTTTTCTAATTGAGATCAAGGTGAAACAAATGCCCATGTTTATGCCCCTTCATGATCACTTGTCCCATTCGAAGGTCCTGCATATTGCAACCTTGACATGAAAATTTAACTAAACAATTATGATCAGTTAGTTGTCTAATAGAAACCAAATTGGCTATTAATAGAGGAACATAAAAGGTATTAGGGAGGTAAATGGATTTTGTAGAATTATTCGACAAACAAACTGTACCAACTCCTTGAATTGGTAATTTTCTACTATTAGCAACAATGATTGATTGATTTAAGGAACAAGGTTTCAAATCAATAAATGGATGTTTTTGATTAGTCATGTGATTAAAGGTGGCCGAATCGAGAAACCAAGGAGTAGACTTAATTCCTGTACCTAATAACCTGACAACAGAAAAAACAAAAGAAATAACACCTAAAAGAGTTGATTGCATTGAGTCTTGAATCATCTATTGAACAGCCTGTGGTGTGAGAGATTTTTTGTTTGTGTTTTCTATCTTTTGATCATTGCTCATAGTGACAAAAACTGGTGAACTTTGCTTATTCTTCAAAAATTTGCACTCTAAAATGATGTAGCCTGATTTCTTACAATAGTTGCATATATTCCGCTTCTGACAATGATATTGGACATGCCCAAGTTCATTACAATGCTTGCACCAAATATCTTCTCTATTTTTATGCTTTGTTTCAACTGAGATTTACCATATGGAGCAAGAAAGACAGAAGTGACTGAATTAGATTTTGTGTCGAGCTAAGCTTGTGTCTTAAAGCATGTTTCATCACAAATAAGTTATCCCAATACAAATTCTATATTCAAATCACCACGATTGTTTAACATGCCCCTTATTGTCTCAAATTTAGGTTGAAGCTTCATGAGAAATTGCATCACTCGTCCACTAGCTAGTTCTTTCTTCACTTCAGCATATGTGGTAGGCGAGATATTGTAGAAGAAGAAATCATTGTTTTTTTTTTTTAATTCTATCCACAACTTTAACATTTCAACATAAAAGTTGTGAATATCTCTATCCTTTTGGCTGATGTTGGCTATTTCATATTCAAGTGTCATGACTGGTTCACCTGAGAATAAATTCCTTTAAGATGATTCCATATATTAGTAGCAGTATTAAAAGATTGAAGACTTAGTGCAATGTTAGGTTCAACAGAGTTGAGTACCCAAGTAATAATCTGCACATTCTTTGTTTTCCAACTGCTCTTCACATTTTCATCATCTACTTCTTCCTCAAACCCATCAAGAATTCTAGATAATCCCCTACCTTTGACAATAACTCGAAAATGGAATTCCCAAAATGCAAAATTTTTGCCATTGAATTTGACAGATATAGTTTCAAATTTGTTTGTATCCATGTTGATCGATCAAAAGTTTTGCAAAAAAAAAAAAGTTCAAGTTAGATAGGTCCTCTAAAGGATAAGCACAAAAACGAAGAAAGAAATTCTCAAAAGAACATAAGCCAAAGCGTAAAAGAATTGCTTAATGCTCTGATACCATAATAAGAATTGGAAGAGAGAAAGAAAGGAAAAGTAATTTTCTATATATTTCGTTATAAAAGATATAGACCTATTTATGTACAAAACTTATATCTATACATGGTAAACCTAACTAATCAAAGAGTAATAAAACAAGAAATATACAAATAGGAAATATACAATTAGAATCCCAAAATATTAGGTGATATTTTATTCCTTGATTTTTGGCAAGATCTTCTCCTTTTGACACCTAGTACTTGGTAAAGAGCTTTCCACGAATGAAATGACATTGCTGGCTCAAATAGGCATAGTGCAAAAATGACAGCTTTTGTAACAGTCATTTATGGAGAAGTGCAGTGGTTAGGTAGTTCAAAACGACAGCTTGAATTTAGAAAAAAGCATGTAATTTTTTCATAAGATGTTACTAGATAACCAGATCCTTTTCAATATAAAAGGCTTCTCTCTCTCTCTCTCTCTCTCTCTCTATATATATATATATATATATAAGTTATTTATAAATTTCCTTACCATATTTCAAATAATTTTTTTTTAATAAAAACTAGTCATGTGATGAACTTATTTTAAGATTATTATATTTTCTAAAAAAGTTTGAGTGTATTTATTCAATATCATAATTAATTATTTTTAAAATTTTATCCTATATTCTAATGGCATATTTAAATTTTTTTAATAATTATAATTATCATTATATAAACTTATAAATAAAAAATAAATAGAAAAATCAAATTATATAAATACAGACACAAATATTTTGCGGGTAAATGTAAAACATAATAGTTGGTAGTACAACATGCTTCTCCTATTCAAGATTATTTTGCCAAGAATTAAAAAATAAAAAATAAAAAAAAATAAAGACAGATAATGGAATGACAAAAAACAGAAAAAAAAAAAGAAAAAAAAGAAAAGTATAGAAAGAGAAAGAGAATGGATTTAACAGAGAAAAAAAAATCCATTGGCCTGTTTTTATAACATTAGCGGTATATTCACTACTCGTAAAATGTAAAATGTAGATATGCTATTTTTGTCAAATAGGGAGGTATATTTGCAACTTATCCTAAAAACAAATTAACAAGATTTCAGTATAATTTTTCAATAATAATAAGTCGACATCTTAATATCTCATACAATAACAAACTATTATAGTTAGTTGTAAAAGAAGTAATCAATTTTAAAAATAAGCAAATTAATCAAATAATAATTACCACTAAATTTTTAATGATTTATTTTGGAGCAAATTGATAAAAAAGATAAGTTTTTTTTTTTTTTAAAGCATTGAAGGAGGAGAATCAAATATATTTATTACTTAGATAAAAAAAAATAAAGTTAAATAAAATATTAGCTAAAAATTAAAATTAAGAGATTGAACTGGAGAAAATTAATCATGAAGACTTAATTGACCCTTTTACAAAAGTTGAAGAGCAATTTGGAATTTGCACAAAATATCACTGGAATAATGGAAGGTACCATATGCCATTTATTAGAAGAGAGCTAGCATTGTTGGCCTATCAGCACCTTAATTTGCATTCATCTCTCCATCTGTACACCAGATTAATAGTTATTTTTCATTCTATTTCCATTTCCATTAACAAGACAATCATCATCAAATCAGAAATATTTTTCATTCTATTTCCATTTCCATTTCCATTACACGTTAAATTACTTTCTTCTTCTTCTTCAGGTATCAATTTATATATCATATATTAGGTTTTCATATTCAATTTCCTATTTGTAAGATCTATCCGGCTATTCCACTTTCTTGCTTTGTCAACAGATCAATATATATTTATATAACTAATTTTATTTTATTTTTATTTATCTTTCCATGATCGTGTGCTAAGTAATGACTTGATTTTACTTGCAGTCCCACGCCCATTTGGACAGTTTGTCCTTGGCAGCAAGTAACTTATTTTTTTTTTTCGTGAGAGAAACAATTCATATATGATATATATGTTTGTTGGATTAATATAAAACATTTGAAAATTTTAGATATAAAGGTCGAGATTGATATTGTTTTCACGATAATCTCGGCCCAATTTAAAAAAAAAAAAAAAAACTTGTAGTCCTAATTCACTAAAAATTAATGAGGAAATTACATGGGCATACGCGTTTTTTTAGTTTCTTTATTTTTATATCCTTCATTTTGAATTTTAACTTTTCTACTCTTTCTCTCTCTCTTTTTTTCTTTTTTTTCATATGTTTCTTTTTTCTTTTTATATGCATTTTACTTTTTCTCTACTTGTTGCTAAAAAACCAGCATTTTATATCTTGCGAAATTTCGAGCTCTTTGAACACAACCAGAGTTTTCACCTTTTCAATTCTCATCTAAGTTCAGAGTTGAACGCAATCTCTAATCTCTAGCAGATTTTTCTAGTTAGATTAGCATCAAAGTTAATATTGATTTCAATGACCAATTAGGAGGATTTGGATCCAAATGGTTCCAATTACAAAAAGTTAAAGTGGGTAAAGAAGAAGAGTTGTAAACCTAAGAATCTAGAGCATCAACTTCATTATGTGTTCCAGAATTTGATAAAAGTATAAAGTAGAAGGAAGAGATAATGGTTTTGCTGGGTTTTAACTTTTAAAGGATTGTGTTAATATTAGTATTGACAATTTCATTTCATGAAATCCCAAATGTTTCTTCTTGGAAATAGGTTTCTTAATCAATCTCTCTATATATAATGATTTTTTACTCCAAATTAACACACTTCTCTACAATTTGAATTAGTTTATTGCTAATCTATTTTCTTTATAGGCTAAACAAGAAAAAGTGATTAACAAAAGCAAGTGGATATTGATGATAAGAGTGAATCGATTTAATAAATTTTTATTAAAAAATTCAAAAATCAAATATTCTATTGATCAATCTATCTTATTGAAAGACTAAAACAAAAATTTCAAGAATAAAGCAACAAAATTGGAGCTAGTTAAATAATTTAATAATCACATATTAGCATGATAAAATAAGAAATTATTTTTTAATTTAATGTAATATTTAATGTACTAATACATTAAATAGTTATAAATTTTGTGTAGAAAATCTTTGCTCCAAACTAGAGTTTCTTACATTAAATAAAAAAATAAAGTTGAGAATGTTAAGTTTTCAAAGAAGATGAAAGAATTTATTTTTAGTATATACTTATGATATATCTAAAATATACCTAACATATACTCATTATATACTTAAAATAAATCTAAAATATACTATTTACTGTGAAAACTGAAAATCATTTATTAATTTTTTTTAGTCTTTTACACATGTCACATTTTCATATTTTCTTTTTTCTTTCGCTTACACATGTGACATTTTCTTTTTCTCACTCACACATGTCACATTTTTTTTTTTAACCTACACATGTCACATTTTCTTTTCTTTTACCTACAAATGTCATATTTTTTCCTTTCACCTACATATATCATATTTTCTTTTCTTTTACCTACACATGTCACATTTTTTTTCTTTTCACCGACACATGTCACATTTTTTTCTTTCACCTACACATCACTTTTTTTTTTCTTTAACCTAAGCATATCACATTTTCTTTTTTCTTTATAAAAATAGAAAATAAAGAATGGGATAAATATTTAATTTAACTCTTAAATTCTTTAAAAAATTCATATATTCTAATTAATACTATTGTCCATACTTGATGGTGATTCACATTTAAAAAAAGAGTGTTAATGATGCTTCTTCAAAGAAAAAGGTTGAGTGTCTTAAGTCTCCAAGTAATACAAAAGCATTTATTTTTGATATATATTTAATATATAAATAAATATATTAGTTATATGCTTAAGATATACCTAAAATATACTCGTTATATACTTAAGGTATATTGTTTATTGTGAAAATCATTTGTTATTTTTTCAAGAATATAAATTTTTTATCTTATTTATATTTGATGTATTGTTGTTATATACTTATATTTTTGTAATACTCAATTTTCAAAAATATTTGAAGATATATATCAAATAAACACAAGTTAATCAAATTTAGAAAAATATATACCTATGATATACTCTAAATATACTGTTTTCTGGATTTGCTGAAAAATATCTCTGTTTTATTGATTTTCTGTAAGTTTTAGATTTGAAACTCAATTTTCATATTGTAAAGCGTTCAAGTTTGTAAAAAAAAAACCACATAATCTCCTCGTTTCTAAGGATTTTTAATGCAATAACAATTAAAAAATCACAAAATTTTAATGAAATATATTTATAAAATTCGAATTACCTCTCAAATTATTGAGGAACTGAATTTTTTGTCAATTAAGCTAATTGAATCTTTAAAAAACTGCATATCTAAATCAATTTTGTTAGCTTTTTCGATTTCAATTTACAATCCAAAGCTTTGCTCAAAACTTTTTCAATTTGATTCTTTAAAAACTTGTGGTTTAGAGCAAGATTTTAGGAAGTTAATGATTTTGCAGCTAGTTTTTTTATAATTGTATGAGTTAGAGCGTATAAAAGTAAAGTTTTTAATTTTAAATGTATAAAAGTTAATTTTGGAAAATAAAGATATAAAAATAAGCTGGTTTTCTTTTTTAGTCATTCCTGTAGAAATCCCAAAATTAATCAAAAAGTCAGGTGTAAGTAATTTAAGTTAGTCATATTTAACTAATTAATTAAATTTATGTATTTACTAATTAGGTAATTATTTAAGATGATTAAAAAAAGTTAATGGACCAAAAATAATGCTGGCACGTGATTAGAATTGATTAGACGTGACTCTGAAACTGTCAACTGATTTTCAGAGGTTCTCACATTCCTAAAAAATGCGGCACTCCTTAAGCACAACGCTTCGCAAATAAACATGTAAAGCGGGACTCAAGATGAATGGTAACTGTTACTTGGCACTTCTTAGGCTGTTTTTAACAGTTTCATGGAGCCAACATAAATATCAGAATTAGGACCAATCAAAAAATGATCCAAGAATCAATCATCCAAGACAACCAATCAATCAATTTCCAATTCCATTGGCAAAAAAAAAAAAAAAAAAAAAGTTTCCAATTCAATTCAAGATCAATTTTAATATTTTCGTTGCAAACTTAGTTTCAAAGCCCTGTACAGCATTTTTCTAATTTCTAAGCTCTGTAATTCCTATAAATGCAATATTTTCTATCTAATGCAATGCAATTTCTTTTAGCTTGTTACAAATTATTTCTTTTCTCGAAATTCATTAAAATTTCAAATTTAAATACATGTCAATAGATGCTAGTTAGAATTTCAACATTGACTATCAAAGGGAGTTAAGAATTTACAAGTTTTTTGTTAGAAGTTCAGGTGTAAATCATTAATTCTTGTACCTCATACACGTGGTACCCTCAATATAAAGCTAATATAATTTTTGACACACCCGATAGGATAGAAGTTCTACATAGCACCCAAAACTTGAAATACTTGAAATGATTTTTCACGGGATTCCAAAATGGCAGAGCTAATGTTGATGAAGCATAGCATAAAGCTGTCAGACCCCACATTCAACAATGTGATGGTTATAAGGCATGAGTAACCATAAGGGCACCGACAATCCATAAAATCCATATTTAAGCAATTCAAACATGATATCAATACAAATACACTATAGTACGATTTTACAACTAGCATTAAAAAAATATACTTCTAATATTATTCTCATCATTCATTCTTATACTCAATAGCAGTCTCAATTCACCATTCAATTTAAACAATAATATTACACTTATTAATAACACCTTTAGACACATCAAATACTATGATACCATTTTACACACATAGAGCATCTAAAAAAAAAATTAAAATATGCAATACATGTAATAAACTCAAATAATTACTTTGACTTGAAAGTCCCCGATAAGGAAGGAGGAATACCTGAGGAATCAACTTGCCACTACTGAAATCACTGTCAACCTTTACCTGCAAGAATTAATGAGTGGAGGGGGTGAGTTTTGGGAAAAGCTCAGTGAGCAAAAAATACCATAAATCTTTGGAATATTTTAAAATATAAATTGCTTGGTTACTTATTGTTGTGCGATTTCTGCAAGTGCACAGATCGTTTACAAGTAATAAAGTGATGAGTGAGTATCGTTCCCACGAGAAAGGGTTTGTCAAGTACCAATTTTATGATTACTCTATTATTTAGAAAATCAATTATGAGATTTTATGTTTTAAACTAAAGTGAAATTCAAGTAAATAAATGATGATAAATATGAAAATAAGATTAAAAGTCTAGGATTTAGAATTCATCAATTTATCACATATGATTTCTTTATAATCTTTAGATGGATTATTTTTTCTGGAATTAATTATTAGATTTTTCTAAATTATATGATGTTCTCTCTCAAGATACAACATGTGTGTTCATATTAACCTTACGTCTACTCTCGTGATCGTAAGCAATTAACACAAACCCATTAAGTTTTATGGAAATCCTTTTAAAAATCACAAAAGTGCATTTTTATCTCTAAGCAATATATTCCCTAGGTCAATTATCCTAATGAACTAATATTGTACTTCCACTCTCGCTACTTCACACAATGTCTTAAATCATGCAATTAATGGCCAGTTAATTACAAGTATTAAATTCTAAGATAAAAGATTAATTCCAACAATCAACCCAATCAATTAAATATAAATAATCATATGCAAATCAAAAGATTACATCTAAATCCTAGAAAAATAAATTTAGCTATTCACAATTAAAAGAGAAGAAACAATTAAATTAACAATAAACATAATAATAACTTATAATTAAATTCAAAAATAGAGTTTAGAGAGAACTTGTTTTGGGATACAATCTTTGATGAACTCAAGCTTCCAAAAACTCCTCCTCTTGATCAAAATAAAAAATAAAACTAATCTACTCTAAGAAAACATATGAAAATCTCTCTACATATTTTTTTTATGGATTTTCTTTTGATGCCATTTCCTTTTGCCAAGCATGATATTTATAGACATATTTAGTGGAGGAATTCAAGTTCCATTAAAATTCTTACATAAAAAATTCAACATTGATAGTTAGGTTGACCACCAACCATTGAATTCCTTCATCAATATTCAAAAATAGTTAGATTGGCTACCAACCAATGAATTTTGGCTACCAACCATTGAATTCCTTTATGAATATTCAAAAATGGTTAGGTTGGCTACCAACCATTGAATTTTGGCCACCAACCATTAAATTTATTTCTCATGGATTGAAAACTTAAATCATTGCTTGCATCATTATTTTTACTGCATCATTTTGATCTGCAAAAATAAAATAAAAATACTTAAAATATGTTATAATTTATTTATAAATTGTAGAACTATTTATTTCTAAAAAAAAGTAATAATATTATTGTATTCTCGAGAATTGAGCTAAAATTTAAGTTTAAACAATTAAAATAACTCTAAAAATATAGAGTTATCATACTCCCAAACTTAAGTTTTTGCTTGTCCTCAAGTAAAAGAAAATTCAAAACCTAAACTAGTCCACTTTCGTAGGAAATTACGATTGCTTTTAGCGTATGTAACAAGCCTTTAAACCACTAGGTGTCTCATAGAGAACGAGTTATAGTCTCGTGAGGGCTTCCAGTAGTGATACCCACAAACACCTATAAAACTTTAAACTTTCAAATATTTATTTCAAAAAGGAAATTTAATATTCTCATGCTTAGTTTGAATAATTTTTCAAAGGTTTTAAGAAATTAATATTCACAAACAATATATCAATAGTATTACAAGTCAAGCTTCTATCTCAGATTCAAAATAATCCTCATCTTAATCATACTTTGAATAACCATGCATTAAATCAACCACAAAGAAATTTTTGCACTTCAGATAGGCATATACACACTGATATCTTTAAATGCCTCCTTCAAAAGATATAAAATAGATGTGCAAATCTCATAAGCATGTTAATGCAAACAATCTCCACTAATGGAATTCACAAATCAAGAGAGATCAATAGGTCTTAACTAGGCTTGTAATGGGGCTAACACAAGGTCTTTTGGCTGAGCAAAGAAAAGGCTAAATGAACAAAAGTAAGATAATTATACCAAGTTTACAAAAGAAAATCAATAGCTCAAATAAAGAGATTATGTTAATGAAGGATCCCTTCCATCTTAAGCATCATTCTTCTTCAATGTTTTCTTCTTTTAAGCCCCCTTCTTCTTCTTCTATTTTTTTTTTATTTTTTTGCCAACAACATTATTCTAAAGATAAGTAAGAATACTAACTTTTATTTTATTCAATTTTCTTGTTTTCCCCCAAACTTATTTTAAACAGAAGGTGATCTTTTACAATGAATAATACTCTCTGTTATTAGCGATCCTTATTTTCTTTTAAAACTTCAATAATTCCCTTTTCTTTATTAGAATGTAAACTTGACAAAATTATCTCACAAATAGGGTGAAGGATAACAATTATGGTTACTTAATAAAGAAAGAAAGCTAAAATTAACAAGGCACAAAGGGGTAAACTAGGGTAAAAAAATTAAAATAAGGGTGGATATAAGTAATAGGCTAAACAAATAATGCCTAAATCATATCTCTCTTTCAAAATGAATTCAAAATTTCGCCTCAAAAGTTTGCAAAAACATGTTCTAAGATAGGTGAGGCAAATGAAGATAAAAAAATATGTAGAAGCCCTCTCTAAGTAAGCATACACAAATTCAATGCAATCAATATAATGCAAAGCAAAGCAAAACATAATCTTAATAAAAGTTAATTTGTTAACCAAAATAGTTGCTCAACATGAAATACTTTAATAAATTGTCCACAAATACCAATTAAAATCAATCATTGGCCTTTCATCAAATTATTTAACACAAGCATATTTTATCAATAAAAAAGTAAAAAATTTTAAATTTATTCATTAAAACACGAAAGAAATTACTGAAAACAAAAAATGAACTAAATCTCCTCCAAAATTGCAATGGACATTGTCCTCAATGTCAAAAAAAAAAAAACCAAAAGAAAGAAAATACTCCCTTTTGTAGAAAAGTAGATTCCAAATTATAAGCAGAACGTACATTCCACTTCCTTGTTTCCTATAAAACATCATGAAACAACACTAAAAGCAAGTATGAGAAACTAATCACATAAAAAGAAAACATTTTTTTTAAATTTTTGTTTTTATTATTTTTTTAATTTTTTTATTTTGGAAACTAGAAAAAGAAAGGAAAAAAGGAAAAAAAAATACAGATGCGTATCAAGAGCACAAAAAATACTCTTTACTCAGCCATCTTGTATGAATAACTCTTGAGTTAGTTAGTTAGTTTTTTTTTTTAAAAGGAAAATCACATAAATTTAAGATGCATATCAAGAGTACAAAAGTAACTCTTTACTCAGCCATCTTACATTTAGTGAATCGAACCTAAAACTTCGCTTGATCAAGTGCAACAAAAAAAATACACACACAAAACAAAAAAAAATGCGATAAAAAAACTACAATAGTTAGGGAAGTTATAACCGGAGATTCAGATCTAGTCCTCGCTTTTTACTGCTACTGGCCTTGGGGTGCCAAACTACCTATGCCATCAATGGATCAAGTTCAGATTTAAAGTTTTGCAGTTGATCAATCAATTGATCAATAGTTGAAGCAGAGACTAAGATGCGTTAACTCGCTGGTGTCATAAAACCCTGTTCCACAGCATGATCAAGAAAAGATAAAAAACCATTATAAAAACCATCAACATTAAGTAATCCCAATGGCTTCTGAAGAACAGTTAATTGTGTCCAAGATGCAATGGTGAAAATATCTTCAAATGTTTCTAAACCACCAGGTAGTACGATAAAAGCATCAGCATTGAGATTCACGTATGCCATTCGTTCGTACATGCTATTGACCTGTAACTCATTACCTATAGTTCCACCAGTGATTTGTTTATTTCGAGCCAAAGCCTTTAGAACTACTCCTAAGACTTTTCTACCTCTAATATATGCAGAACTTGCGACACAACCCCTTAACCCTAAACTACCTCCCTCAAACACCAAATCAATTTTTCGTTCAGCTAAAATCCTACCAAGTTCATTAGCTGCTATCAAGTACTCTCTTTTCTTGTCAGAGTTTGGACTACAAAAGACACAAATAGTTTTGAATTTACGTGTTGAGGATTCTGCCATTTTCTCTCACAGATCTCTCGAAAGGGTTATGTGCATATTGACAATAATGAATGTGCATATAAAGAAATTAGAAGAGTAAAAAAAACAGTTCATTGGAATAAAATAATTATTGACAGAAAAAGTATAAAAACAAAAATGATAATAAAAACAAAAATAATCAATGCTGTGTGTACAAATGTCAAAAATATTTGAAAAAACTAAAAAGAAACAGACATTGAAATACTAAAAGCTAATGAAAGTAGAAAAATCTGCAGCGCGTGTACAAAAGTCAAAAAGAAAATATTGAAAAGCTAAAAGTAGACATTAAAAGACTAAAAAGTTATCGACAGTAAAAAGGAAAATAAAATCTAGATGCTAAAAAGTCAAAAAGTACTGCAAGATGTAGAAAAATAATGCATTGAAAAATAAAAAAGTTAATGATACACCTTATTATAAATAGTAGTTGTGATTTTAGCTCACATCTTCCTCTGGTTTTACGTCCAGTAACGGCTTACACGCCTTCTATGTCTAATTAACTTTGTTAAGAAAATGAAAGATAAAATTTACAACGAAACAACTAAACAGAAATAAAAGAAACCTAATAAAGAGAAAACTTAGGTTTCCTCCTAATAAGCTATTTAATAACTCACAAACAACACTAAAGCAAAATTAAAATAAAATGAAACAAACAAAGGAACAAAAGAAATTAAAAAGAAGTAAACAAGTTAGAAATTTGGGTTGCCTCCCAAAAGCGCTTTATTTATAGTCTTTAGCTTGACTATAGCTAGATCTTCATTATGAAAGATAATACACAAAGTATATCATCTCGATAATTGTGGAAAGATAGACTTTTGCCAATTTTAATGAGTCAAGCCAGCTTGATTTAAGTCTGAATGGAAAAAAAATTAAGATAGAAATTATTTAATATTTTATAATTAGGCTCATAATTTTTAAAAACTTTCCAACGAGCTCTTTTTCTTGCTCTAAATTTTCTTAAGAAATTGAGATAGGAAGGTAGTGGAGTTGAATCAAGAGTCGGTGAGTGCTCAGTTGATAGTGGTGAATGCTTCTTATTTTCTTCCAAGTCATCAAATTGATATTCTGTATGCTTTGGCATATTTGGTGTTGTTTTCACCAAACAAACTGAAAAAGTTTCCTTTGAGTGCTCTTGTTCAAATACTTCTTCAATTTCCCCATTAATTTCAACTACTCCGCAGATATTATCCATAAGAGAAGAATATTTCTTGGGCAAATTGGGCTCAACTTCTTCCTTTTTTTCTTGCTTGCTTGAAGTATCTGCTTGATCAATCATCTCTTCCTCATCAGCACTCAAAGAAATTGCCAAGCATTGCTGTTTAGAATGTTCTTCAATTTGGCTTGTCAGGTTTTCATAGCTTTAAGTATCTAATGGACTAGAGAACTATTCCATTTGTACATCATCAGTTGTATTGTGGCTAGCCCATTGATCCATCCTATCTTCCAATCTTTCACATCGTTCATAAGTAGCATTTATGAATCTTTCCAATGCTGCTTCATAAGATGGTCTGTGCTTCTCAAATGGTGCATGATCTTGAAAATCATATTGATAAGGATACCATGAATTGTTACCTTGATCGCATTGGTTTTCCCATGAAAATCTTGAATATTCACTCCATCCTGAGTTGTTTATGTTAGAATATGGATAATTCTCATGCCTATTATAATTTGGAAAAAATTGTACCTGCTCTGCATATTGGCATTTAAAATTCAAGTGATTACCTCCACATAAATTACAACTCAAACATGAATTAAATAAAGTATTAGCATCAAGTTTATCAATTAAGTTAGCCAATGTATCGATTTTAGCATTTAACTTACTAAAACCATCCTCACCATACATGTTTGCTGCTCTATTTAGCATCATTCCTCTATTCCACCATTACAAGTTGTGGAAAGCCATCTTCCTCTTTTTTTTTTTTTTAAATTTTATAAAAGTCCTATAAAATAAAAATAAAAAAAATAGAAAAGAAAAACAAAATCTAAAATAATAGAGTATACCAATCTATTAATATTGTCAAAATTACCTTCCCCGGCAACGGCGCCAAAAACTTGTTGCGCGATTTCTGCAAGTGCACAGATCGTTTACAAGTAATAAAGTGATGAGTGAGTATCGTTCCCATGAGAAAGGGTTTGTCAAGTACCAATTTTATGATTACTCTATTATTTAGAAAATCAATTATGAGATTTTATGTTTTAAGCTAAAGTGAAATTCAAGTAAATAAATGATGATAAATATGAAAATAAGATTAAAAGTCTAGGATTTAGAATTCATCAATTGATCACATATGATTTCTTTATAATCTTTAGATGGATTATTTTTGCTGGAATTAATGATTAGATTTCCCTAAATTATAAGATGTTCTCTCTCAAGATACAACATGTGTATTCATATTAACCTTATGTTTACTCTCGTGATCGTAAGCAATTAACACAAACCCATTAAGTTTTATGGAAATCCTTTTAAAAATCACAAATGAGTATTTTTATCTCTAAGCAATATATTCCCTAGGTCAATTATCCTAATGAACTAATATTGTGCTTCCACTCTCGCTACTTCACACAATGTCTTAAATCATGTAATTAATGGCCAGTTAATTACAAGCATTAAATTCTAAGATAAAAGATTAATTCCAACAATCAACACAATCAATTAAATATAAATAATTATATGCAAATCAAAAGATTACATCTAAATCCTAGAAAAATAAATTTAGCTATTCATAATTAAAAGAGAAGAAACAATTAAATTAACAATAAACATAATAATAACTTATAATTAAATTCAAGAATAGAGTTTAGAGAGAACTTGTTTTGAGATACAATCTTTGATGAGCTCAAGCTTCCAAAAACTCCTCCTCTTGATCAAAATAAAAAAAAAAAAAACTAATCTACTCTAAGAAAACATATGAAAATCTCTCTACATATTTTTTTTATGGATTTTCCTTTGATGCCATTTCCTTTTGCCAAGCATGGTATTTATAGACATGTTTGGTGGAAGAATTCAAGTTCCATTAAAATTCTTACATAAAAAATTCTACATTGATGGTTAGGTTGGCCACCAACCATTGAATTCCTTCATCAATAATAAAAAATAGTTAGGTTGGCTACCAACCATTGAATTCCTTTTTCAATATTCAAAAATGGTTAGGTTGGCTACCAACCATTGAATTTTGGCCACCAACCATTGAATTTATTTCTCATGGATTGAAAACTTAAATCATTGCTTGCATCATTATTTTTACTGCATCATTTTGATCTGCAAAAATAAAATAAAAATACTTAAAATATGTTATAATTTATTTATAAATTGTAAAACTATTTATTTCTAAAAATAAGTAATAATATTATTGCATTCTCGAGAATTGAGCTAAAATTTAAGTTTAAACAATTAAAATAACTTTAAAAATATAGAGTTATCACTTATTCATAATTTAAGAATTTAAATTTATAACAATTTATTCACTTCATGCTATTCTCAACAGGAAAGAAATTCATACTTATAACTCATTATTTTCAATTAATTGCACATATATGAAATCTTTTGAATATAGAACTCTAGTTATTCCAATGGATTAGATGAGGTGCATTTTGGAATATTTAGATATATTTTACTTTCTTATCTCTTGAAGATTTGAGAAATTTTGGGTTCAAATGTAATAGGATACATTTTAGGACTTGTATCAGTTAGTAACAGAAAATATTAATATTTTTGGCCATACATATTATGTGGTATTTCTTCCTATTTACTTCCAATTAGAATAGCACTTGTGACACATGGTTCTTATCTGCATTAAAATATCACAACTTTAGTAGGATTGAAGCAGTTATGATAATTTTTCCACACATGAGGTATACAAATAGGTGTTTGGCAAAAAAAAAAAAAAAAAAAAGGTATACAAATAGGTATTTAAAACTATAAGGTTTTAGAAGTCTCAAATTTATCATATATAAATACATTTTGGAATTTCATATTCCTAAAAATTGAGATAATTTTACGCAATAAATATTTAGTTAAACTTATAAATTATAGGCGTTGAAATTCATTTATTATATACTTACAGAACTTTAGAATTTCATAATTCATTATATTTGTTTTAAAAGTAATAATTCATTACAAAAATATTCAAAATACATAATTCATGTATAATAAGAATATTAAATTTTTAGGTGAATACATATATAAAATAATTTTCTCTCATCGTATCAATAAATACATTTCTCGAAAATATTTTATACTTAGTAAACTATAAAATCAATAATATGAAATTACTATTATATTTAATATCTCAAGGGACACATATAAATATACATAAATCTTGAAACTTTTGTAGTTTACAAAATACCACTTTATTAAAAATTATATAATTATAATATTCAAGTTAATATATATATATATATATATATATATATATATATATATACAGTGGCGCCAAACTCATCAACCCCAGAGTCCACCATTGGTATATACGGAGCTCCCTATAAAAGTATATATACCTTCCGTCATACCGGAACATCGGCCAGTAATCGTTTTGAAGTTCCGGTGGAATCGATCCAGAACCATTCTGAGCTATACCAATCGATAGCGTATAGAAAGGGCTTTGCTCCATGTTGGTATAGTCTTCTGCAGCGGAAAAGATCCCAAAAATGCTTATGAAACTAATCTTTGATTTGAAGTTCAGGAAAAACCAATGGGAGACTATATAAACGTAAGGAACGGTAATGCCAAACAAAAAGAAATATATACGTATTCACACAGAAGGATGTTTACTTGAAAGAAATAGACAAAAAGCCTATCATATAGGTGGGTACCTAAAGAAATGGTTTCTTCTTTGGATTAAGAATGAACCAGTATATATATATATATATATATATATATATATATATATAAAAGGAAATTTCTAGAATTTAAGAAAAACTATAGATATATAATTAGCTTTAATATCAATTACATATATATTAGCCGATAAACAGTAATCAAATAATTTCTTTATTATACAATAAAATATATCATTTAGAATTTAAAAACAAATCATTCAGAGTTTTTTAAAAAAATAAAAAAACTTTAAAATTAATCATTGATACTCTTATATAAGAAATATTTATATTAATTTTATGGAAATCAGATTTATTTATTATTTAAATAATTTCATCAAGTAAACATGTCATTAAATAAATTATATATATAATTGATACTTTATACATTCTAAACATTAAAAAAAATTTAGAAGAAAACATTATATACATATATGCATACTTTATAAATCTAGAGAGATCGTGTTCAAGTTTATAATAAGTTCCAATAGAACAGGTGTCTATGCCTGTAACGTCAATTGGTCATTTCACTTTTGGATCACAATTGCATTTAGGATGACAAAATTCTTAGATCTTATAATTAATTTGGTTGGGTAACAATGAACAAGGATTCCAATCAATTTGGGTTATAATACAATTAAGATCAATAGAAATCATTTTATAAATTGGAGTAGAGGCTCATAGACTCTTAATATCAACATGCTCCAATATGGTTGAGGTAGAGGCTATTTTTAGCATACCCAAATAATAAAGCTCCCTTAAATTTGGAGTAGAGGGATTTTTGCATACCCGACACAGAGGTGCATTTTAAAATCTACTCTCATATCACAGTATGTAAATTAGATTCTTGTGTGCACACAGTCTGTTGTCTTACCCACATCAGATGGAGATCTCTGTATTAAGTTTAACACTTAATAAAGAAAGGAGATTTAAAAATTTTCATAATTTTCAAGATTCAAATGGCTCATTTGATTTTTATGGTTCAAATATAATCACAGAAATGTTCATTAGGTGCAGGTAGATAAAAGTTGCTCCAATAGCTCGTAAAACATATAATAGACTCTTTTAATATTTAGGGCTAAGCAATTTAACAATGATTATATTATTAATAATTGTACAAGCAGTTCTTCATTAATAAGGATTTTTAACTTTTAATTTAATATTACCTATATAATTTTCATAGTTTCTTTTAGTTCATTTATTTAGTAAAGGAAACCTTTTTATATAATTATGATTTTGATGTTCATGCTTAGATATAAGCAGGGCACTTATATATAAAATTTTCACAGTTTTGGATAACTCTTCAATTGTTCTCATACAACATTAAAATTCACTTTATTGATACTTTGGAAATATTTAACATTTTTTGACAGAGATTTTGGAATCATACTTATTGAAGCATCAATCAAATTTATAAATTTTAGGAAATCAATAAAAATCAAATATAATATATTTTAACAATGGTATCTGATGTCACCATAAACATGCCTTTTAATTTTGCAAAAGCAGTATTTTATTAGAATTTACAACTTACAAACAAACAATAGAATTCGATATCACCATAAACATATATTTTAATTTAGCAAAAATAGTATTTTATAAATATAAAAAAAATTAACGGTATGTATTCTTCACTCACCAAGACTAAAGTCATTATTCAATTAAATATTCACTTCTCGATGTTATCCTCCGAATTCCCCTTTAGAATTCTCATAAGAATATAAAATCCTTTATCATATACAATTATACCATTTCTTAGGACAATTCTTGATAAAATGGCTAGGTTTTCCACACCTTAAGCATACTCTTATTCCAAATCTACATCTTCCTTCATGCTTCTTTTTACAAGTAGAACATATAAGATACATATAATGCTGGTGTACTTGTGTACTCATAACTCCTACAATAGCATTCACTGAAGTATTTTGAGTTTGACCCATACTTTGACTTTGAGTTGAAGCTAGGTATCCATATGTTCTCACTTGTGAATTAGTCTCTCCCTTTCGACTATTACTTCCTTCAATTCTAGTCTTACTTTTCATTCTTTATCTCTTTCCACTTTTCTTCTTCATGTCTTGCTTCTATATGCTTAGCTTTATCCACTAACTTTGATAAGGTAGAGAATTTAATAACATATAGAGTATTATATAATGGAAGAATTTATCCTGTGTTAAACCTCTTAATTCTCGCTACCTATATAGGGACAATCTCTTTTGTATACTAACTCAATCTATTAAATTCCATAGCATATTCTACCACAATCATATCCTTTTGTCTTAGTCTTTCAAATCCAACTCTTTTATTCTCTTTCACACCCTTAGCTAAAAATTCAACTATTAATTCTTGCTTAAACATTTCCCATGTATGAGGATAGTCTCCATATATCCTATCTTCCACATTTCTTTGAAACCAATTCTAGTCATCTTTCTTTAGTTGAAGTCCTACTAGTTCTATCACTTTTGCATCTGAACATGGTAGTCTTCAACTAATTTGTCCATTTCTTGAAAGAATTCCTATGGTTCAGTACCCTCATCACCTGTCAACTCTAGTGGTCTCAATCTTTTGAAGTCATGGATAGACACTCCCTCTTCATTTAATATTTTTCCTTGCCATGTGTCTAGGCACAAGTATAGGTAGAGGAGGAACTTATTGTTTTTCTCTTACTATTTCTTCTTTAAGAAGTCAATTTTCTTCACATAATTCCAAAATCTCTTGCCTTATAGTGTCCATATTTTCTAGAGTACATGTTCATCTTTTACTTGTATTCAAGATTGAGCTTTAGGCAACATTTATATAAACAAACATATATATCAGAGAATTTAACTGTCACGACCCACTTATTAAGCCATGATGATCCTAAGGCATAGGGAGACGTAAAGTCATCTAAACACGTAGAACCCCATTTCACTTATTATTCTTTGCCATTTACTATATTGAACCTTATCCTAAGATTGGAACCCAATTGTCTTCTCTTATTGCCAACTACTATTTTGTGATTTTACATATAACCAATTGCTCATTAATATCATTGTAATATTCATCTCATTTTACATATGTTCATTACTTATTACAGCAATATAAATATAATTTATAGTACAATTCATAGTATATATAAATCCAATAACATATTAGTACTAAACCTTTGGTAACCAGGGAGCTCTAAAATAATGTTCTTTGTAATCATATAACCCAAATTTATACACTCGAAATTAGTGGAGCAACTTCCAAGCAGAAGGACAAGGCTTGGACTTTACTTTGCTAACTTGTCAACCTGACTTGAAAAATTTAAACAATTAAGGAATGAGATATAGTCCAGTTAGTACATAATAATACAATATATGGTGTGTATACAGATCATTATCAGGGTGGAGTCATTGTGATAGTGGAGTGATGTTAATCAAAATTGTCATTATGAATCAATTTCTCATTTAGAATAGAATCAATATCTTTAGCAAAAATAGTAATTTCTTAGAAGTGGAATGCTTCTTGCACATATCAATTAAAAAGTGGTGGCCTAAGCCTTACTTACTACATACGTCACATTACGCAAGATGGATCAGGTCTTACGATTAGGCGTTCCCTCCTAACAGAGGATGGATACCCTTGCCCCACCTACAGACTTATACCAAATGCACAAGGTCTGATGTATTACCCCACATTAGAAAAGAATTTCTACTTATCAATAGGCATCAATAAAAAAGTTCACATAAAATTCACAATAAGGAATTCAATTATCACATTATGAAGTCAACATGAAAGGTTCACAATGGTCAAATGCCGTATGAAGTATCATATCAAATGGCTCAATATTCAATAGGTTCATGATCAATATGAAATTGGGATATTTCAATGAAAATGGTTTGAACAATAATAGTTCAAAGAATATGGCATATGTCATATTATATTATTAAGTACTCATCTTGGACTCCTTTGCTCCTATTTTCATTTAACCTTAATGCTAGTATTGCTCCTTACACTCTTGAATAATGTCCTTGTTCTTGTCTTTAAGTCCTACAAATTTTGTTTTTCAATTAGACATTAATCATTACCTTGTTATATCATTAGTTTAAATTTGGTTCAACTTTGTTAATACTTTTATCTTGTCCATTGTAGTACTACTTATTACTTTTAAGGTCAAGACACACTATACATGTTACTAATTTTAACACTTTCCTTAATTGTTTTCCAAATAGCTAAATACATTCATTTAAGTAAAGATAATCCCTTTCCTCCCAATTTCACATTTCAATTTCATATTACTCAATTAGAATCAATTTAAATAATTTTCAATATTCAATGGAACTAATTCCACTTTCACTTTTCAATTCCATAAATGAACCTAATTCATTCAATTTGTGAAAAATCATTTCTATCAATTGGATTTTGAAATTAATATTATACAAATCATGTTACACCATCTTTAAGCTTAATTACCCCTTCAATTCCATTAATTCAAGTTAAATTTTCAAAATCCCTAAATTGGTCCATAAACCCTAGAATTTGAGGAAAACCATCAATTTCCCATAAAATCTCAAATTGGTCATAGATTCATTAAATTAATATTTAAACAATCAATTCCCATTAATTAATTAAGGTTGAATCACTTTAATTCATAAAACCCCAATTCCTCCAACTTTGGGTAAATTCAGGGAAAACCTATAATTCATTTTCAAATCTTCAAATTGTTCATGGATATATGAAATTGGCATGATAATGATCCTATATGATCAATCAAACATTAAAGACAAGAATTAGAACACAAAGTTTCTCTTTTAGCTAAGTTTATTCTTTAAAGTTTTCAAGTTTTGAAATAAAGTCTCTATAATTTAATTTAACACTTTCAAACCACTTTTCTCTATCCCAAATGACCTTGGATATCATCAAATAGATTTTGAACACTTCCCTTAGTTACTTCATCAAAGTGGCTGAATTGTATTAATGGAGAAATAGGGAAGTTTTGCAACTAGAACATCAAAATCATATTTAGAACAAAGAAAGGAGAAGATGAGCTTAATATCTTACCTTGAAAAAACCTTGATTTTGAGCTTCTATGTTGATGGTTATATGGAGAAGATTTTCTTTTATTGGTGTGAAGTTTTGGTATAGACATTGGCAAATAATGTTCATAATATAAATTTACATTTATATATATGATATGTTAAATGGTGATGATTTGATCATATCTAATCCAATGGCTAAGATTCAATCACAATGGATGGCTATGATCTAATTAAATTAGATGGCTAGGATCTTATCTAAGTTGATGATGCTCATTATATGGTGCAGAAATAATAAAAATGAATATAGACTTTGGTGTGGGAAAAGTGAAAATTCAAGTTGGAGAAGGATTTAACATAGTAAAAAATAGTGGCTTCCAAGTCAAATTTGAAGGCTATTCGCCTATTCACCATAGTTATTTTATGGTGAATCCTCTATTATTTTCTTTGTATTCTAATTAGTCAAAATTTTCTAATAATTCATCTTTAATAACAACTCTTACAAGATAAGGTCCTTTATGATACCTATGTTACATTGATTTTTTAAACCATCAAATATGTAATATCTCTTTTCCCACTTGGTGTACTATAAGTTTATTGCCTCATATCAAACTTATCTTGGCTTAAGAATTCTTAGCATGGTACAAAAATTTTAAAGTTTTTCAATTTCTCAATTCTTTTAGACACTTTACCGAGTATTATAATATTTAAAGCACTATGTAGATATCTTATCATTCATTCTAAATCTTTACAAGAGCAAACTAAAATGCTATCTCATGTCTAGTGGCCATAGTCACTCTTAATATTTATTACAAATTACAAGTACCCACACTTTAAACATATCATTACTATTTCTACTCTACACTCACTATTGAAGAGTTTTTTCCTTAATTAATCAATCTTTAGTCATGTACATCTGCAAGGAATTTGTTATTTATTTTATTATAGTAAATCTTAAATCAATTTAACCTTTGTTAAAGATTACTCTACAATTTTGATTGTTTTATCATCTTTGGAATGTATAATAATCATGCAGTATATGCATACTTGTTTATAAGTGAAAAGCATAACAAAGCTCACTTTAAACCTTTTATTAACTTAAAAGTCCTATCTTCACATACAAGTTTCATAATTTTAAATCAATCATTATAATTTTACAAAATCTAAAATCAGCATATAGATATTCTTAGATTCTTTATTATTACGTATTGTCTCAATTGATCCAAAGTTTCATATTCTTGTCATTTTCATACTTGCTTTTATACATGTCTACATACACACTTATACAATCAGATTGTACAATTATTTCTTTGTATGCATAATTCCTTTTTGTTATTCCTACACTTATAATATTATCCTTTAATTCAAATTTAGAAACTTGATTCTTTTTCAAATTTTTCTTTAGTTTTCATCAATTGTAGTTCTTTGTTCTTTGAGTCTTGTATTTCATTTATGGCTTTTAGTTTCACATGGAGTAATCTAACATTATTCACGCTTCATCTTCATTTAATCATAGTCTTTTGTTGGGTAGTGATTTCTAATTTCTTAATAATAGTTCTTGTTGCATATTATCATATGAAAGGGACTACTTATTAGTTTTTTATTTAAAATATCAATCGTTACATCAATTCTATTAAGGTAATAAGATATCTACTACCAAACTTTGAGTAATTCTATTGCATCTTGTACTATACTATTTTTCATTTTACTTTACCTAGAAAATTCATCATTATAAGTCTCATGTATTTACTACTACTCTAGTCCAACTCCCTCTTGATTTCCTTGTATCCTATATTTTGATTTTCCTCTTTTCTCTTTCTAAAAAGGATTCATTTATTCATTAGTGAAGGTCTTCCTATTGAGCTCAATAAAGCACGTACATTTTTAAATTTTCAAGTTCTCTTGTAATATATCCAATCAAGCTTAATTACTATACATGTCACATACTTGTCTCGATAAGTACATTAGAGAATTATAATTTCACTTGGTCGATGCGATCCCTTGGTATATTCTAACATAGTTTTCTGAATCTTTATTTCTATCATTCAAATATATGGCCCATTTATGACCCATGAAAATTTCTAAACTTAGATTATACTCCTTATCTCCCTTTTATACCTCATTTTTCTATAATTTTAGGCATCTCAATTACTAGACTCATGTCAACTTTATTTTTCCCATATTCATGTCCTTATTTTCACTAATTCTTTGTATTCTTACTCTATTACTTCAAGCTTTAGTTTGAACTATGGTTACCTTGAAATTCTTTTTTCTTTTGTATTTGAGTATGTCATTCTCTGTATGAAATTATCCTTTCTATTTCTAGGAATAATTTCTATGGAACTAGTACCATCAACTTTGTCTTGTCATTGGTCGAGTGCACTAAAGGGTACCTATTAGGGCAGTCATAAGTAGAATTATGCCACTATCCTTGTAAACCTCTAAACAAAGAGTCATGCTTCATCAGAAATTTTCTCAGAAATTAAATTCCTTATCAAACAGTTCTTATTATATAACTTGCTTTAATATATCATAAAGTGTAAGAATTGAGTGAGCTCCTTCACCTTTGGACATTTAGATTGCTACTATAGCATTATAAGAGGAGGCATCTATTTCCTTGACCATCTTGTTTCATCACATTATCTCTTATCTAGTTATTTTTTCCATCTCTAGACTTCCATACCTAATGGTGAAGCTTATTTACTTTCCATTAAAAAGACATTGTCCTAATCAAGTAGATACCATTTATTCATAATATTAGAGTTTAACATTTGAATTATCATTTCAAGTCATGCTCTCACTATAGAGATATTCTTATTTCATAGTGTTTCGCACTAGTGTGATAGTTATAACTTTAAATATAACATTCATATTCCTATAAGTCATATTCTTCTTAAGAATTAAACAAATCAGATTACATAACTCTTTATGGACTTCATATCAATTCATTCATTTATTAACAATTCCACATTCTCTTTTCTCTAGGTCTAATTCATTTGGAACCTTCACCAAACTCGTTAAAATCCCATTAACTCTTTTCTCCTATACTCATGTGGTCTTTCACACTCTTTAAATTTTGTATCACTCTTAAATATTTACATTCCTTATTCTTACTTAATATCAAAAATATCATTTTATCCAATCAATTATATTACATCAAATAAATAATCCATTAGGACTAGTCCCAATTACAGTACCTTATTGGCTATTTTTTTTTTTCATATCAAATATTCATCCTATTTGAGATAAGCTTTTCTAATCATTCATTTGGCTCTATAACTTTTCCCTACTTATCTTTCATAATCTTATCCTTATCAATAATGTCCTTTATCCAAATTATTTCATTCCTTATGTTACATTCTCTTTAACCATTATAATTTCCTTTACTTATGATTTCATATGTTTTCCACCCTAAAACTTAATCTATTTCACACTTACTTCATTTAGTTACTTTCAAAGTTTACCATTTCTTATGGCATCTATTTTAACTTATTCAATTCTATCTTATCATTAATTCAGTTTCATGATAACATATTTCTCTTGAATGGGGTTTGTCTAATCAATCAGTTTCATAAACTCCTTTTATGCCATAACTTTTGCTCCTTTAATTCTTTTAATTCTATACTTTACTATATCTGGTATTTCCTTGTATATTCTTTGCTTAGTATTCACTGTTTTACCTTTCCACATCACACTTACTTTACTTGACCACATTCAAATTCTTTTTCTAACTACCATATAATTCTCCAATTTCATACATATCTTATTTTATAAATATTCTTCCCATTGTGAACTTGTTCTTGATATAAGGTATTTTGTCCAACATATATACCTTTATTTAAGTCACTCTTTACTTTCTTTTTTAAAAATTATTCCTCAATCATATATACCTTTAAGAAATCAACAATTCTATGATAGATCCCTTTAGAATGATCCAAAATCAAATCACGTTCCTCTTTGGTCATTTACTTACCTTATGGTTTTGTCTCCTCAATGTGTTCAAGAACTTCTCGAGAGGTCACCATCCTAAATTTTTTTTCCTAAGCCTAACATGTTCAACCTTAGGGTTTTCTCAAACTTCCCAATTACACATACATAAATGCTTTTCTAAAAAGGTCAATTAACACTTATGCAATTGATCGCTTCCTTCTTTGAGTCTGAAGTGATCTTCTGTTAGATCATGCTAGATCAATATTCTTCTTATAGCATCAATCATAAATATCATTTAATAATTCCATATAATTCATATACCAAACAATTATCACATGTAAGCATTTCATATAGGATAACATTATACATATCAATCATTGATCTAAATTAGATCAAAACTTAGTCAAGTTCTCTTTCTAATCTTAGAAAATCAACTTAGAGTTATTTAACATGTTTACTAGATGTTTATTCCACAAGTATAATTTCATTAAAAGATCATAACTTTAAAAGATTCAAAAGTCCCTTAAGTCATGAAAGAAGCCTCTGAATCGCAAGCGTCACATAATTTTCATGACAGTGAATTGTTATATGACTGCAATCTAAATATCACAACTGCAATTAATTTAGGGGACAAAACATTGATTGCACCTAAAGACACAATGTATTTTGCGACCTAGGTTGCGATCGCTACTTTAGGCATGATAAGGAATCACGACTGCAATAAAGGGATCTTGACCATTACTTAAACAAAGCAAATTCTATCTCCAATGGATAGTAAACATCATCTTCCCCGTGCAAGTCAACTTTGAAAGCCATAACTTTCAGCTTCAAATGAGTTATGGGGCCTATAATATATCAAATCAAAGCTCGTTTAGAGGTCTATATTCATATTGGGGTTTACTTGTCACTACCCACTTTTAGTAAATTTGACTTATTCAAGCTGTCTCAGAGGCTTATAAGTTTTTGTTCTATTTTTGAATGCACTTTTAGGCTATCTTGTTGGAATTTGTTTTATGAACTTTCAACTATGGATGAGTTATGGGGCCCATAACATAAAGGATGACTTCAATTGATGTGAAAGGTGTGAGGCCTCCCCTAAGCACAGGTTTGATTCGCTAAAAGGGATCAAAATACTCATTCGGGTCTGAACTCACGATAGAACCCTCAAGTTCAGATAGATTGATTTTGAAAAGAGTCACTATCTTAATTTTATTTTATTTGTGAAAAAAGATTAAGGGAAAAAATCCAAATTAACTCTAATTAATATCCCAAAGGAAAAGATCACTAACCTCGAAACTAAAGAGGATTCGGGAACTTAGGTTTTTAGTTTATTTTAACAAAATTAGTTTGGCAATTTTAATATAAATGACTTAAAATAAATTTCATAAACAGAAATAAAGATGATGCATGAGCAATAATACCCATGCAATGCATGATAGTTATAAAATGATAAACAAAATAAAATATACTTAAAAATTATTATAGAGATGGAATAAATAAATAAATAAATAAGAGGATCTTTTCTCTAGTCCTTATAGATACTAGAAAAAGCACACATTCCTCAATTAATTGCAAGAATTAACAAATTAAAAAGAAATAACATAATCATACCTAAGCAAAAAATAGAAATAATCTCATAAAAAAATGAAAGAAAGGGAAAAATTATTTGAAAAAATAGTTTGGAGTTAATGCCTAAATGACTGGCATGCCTGTGTATCTCTTTGAATGGGAATCAAACCCCATGTAATTCTCCCTTCTTACGAAGGAGGAGTTTTGGAAAAAGGTTAAGTTGATTTGCTAATTTAATTCAGATTTAAAATTAACAAGATTAGATCTTTTCTATTTTAGACCTAAGGAGAGATATAAAAGAGGGAATTCTAGATCTAACTTAAGAAATCTCAAAAGAAGGAATTATACCTTAGTTTTGCACTTTCTTTATATGAACAAAGCAAGCCTTACACTAGATCTAAGCTTCACCTTGAATCGGGATCTCATAAGATGAATCTTGCACAAAAAAGTGGAGATTTTTGCATCTAAAACTGTCTATCCACCTCTTCCCCCTAAATGACTAGGAGTGAACACCTATTTATAGGAAAAAATTGAGGGCAAAACTGTTAGTGATATGTCCTAGGCTAATAGTATGAATATTGTCATTATTATTATCATTATTATTATTTTTATTAATAAAGAGGCAATCCATTATCATGTTATTAATTGCAACTAATGTTTTATGACTTGATAATAAATTTCATGAAATGTTGATTCCACCTAAGGTCATCAAGTGCGTGACTTAATAGTAAAACTCCAAGGCAAATGGGATACTATTCTATATTGTCCCTAGTCAGTCATTATTGATGGAACAATAATGAATTAATACTAGTTTGTAGTTTGATTGATGATCATGTTTTACTAGTTATGTATATGAGATTTCAAATCAGCTCATAAGTACATATTAGAGAATATTGTACTGGACTAACCCAGTGTGAGAATATTATATGGTTAATGTCATATGTAATTCTCATTATTCAATCCTTTTGACTTGAAATTACTATAGATTCCTATATGAGGAATTCTATATTTTGACATAGTCTAACATCATCTATAACAGGATGGTAATATAGTCTGTTATTGGATATAGAGTGAATCATGCAGAGGAATGTGAGTGATTGAGTAGGAATTTGTCCCTCTCATTTTGAGAGAGATATCTCTAGGCCTCTCAATAAGTGAGACTAAGAAAAATGCATGGCCATGCTTAAATGAATTGATAAGAGATATCAATGTCATTTGTTTAGTCAGTCTACTTAGAGATGGAGAAATAGTCTAATTGAACAATATAAGGATGACATAATCTATACCTCATGTTCAATTATGATATTGAGTAACAAAAGGACTATAACACTACTATGAAATGTTATATCAGATCACTAATTTTCACTTGGGTAGTCATAATGTCTTGTTAAAGGCCACTTATGACTTGTGGGATAGAAATGGAGTTTCAAGTCCGCTACCAACATTCAGTGTAACTATAGGGTTGCACACTTAGAACAAATTTGGAATAGACTATAGGTTAATATTTGTCTAGGTTCATTGAATATGAAAATTGTCCAGGTTCATTGAACTCAAAATTGTCTAGATTCATTGAATTAGAGGTTGTCTAGGTTCATTGAACTAGAAGATAATTAAAAGTTAACCTAATACTAATTTACTCTTATTGTATACATTTAATTTATTAAGATAAAGTAAACTTAATATTTAAAATTTATATTTATATATAGATAAATATTTTAAATATTAAAATAACATAACATATCTTTAACAGTTAAGGATATCCTTTGAGGTCTTCTGATCATATCAGGAAACAACCTAATTAAAATGATCTTTAGGTTTTGTATTAACTAATACATTTTTTTGGTGTGAGGCAGAAACACATAGAGAGTAAAAATTCATATCTTCATGAAAAAAAGGGTTCTTGAAAAATGTTTTCAAGGCTAGTGATAGCACACAAAAGTCTAGTTTCTCACTTTGTTCGTGTGGATACCAATAGAGGGTGTTCGTTCAAGTAGCAGCACCTGTGATCCAAATTTAGAGGTTGTTTGTTTTGATTCATGGAGCCCAAATTCGTAACTGCACCAAGAGTTTTATGCTAGCTACAAGAGGTATACTATCTAAATGTTAATCAATTTAATTGAAATGCATAGATTCTGGTAAATTTTGGGAATTAAAATTTTTATTTTTTGTTGCATGTGATATATGTTTGATCCCCAAAATCCTTCAAAAATAGGGGAAAAATGGATGGAGTGGCAGCATGGGTGGTGCACCGCTTGGTGCCAGCTAACTTGGCAACACCCTAGTGGTGTCAGCCATGCCGATGGCAACATAATGGTGCCAGCCATTTAGGCGGCAACATCGCCATCTGAATTTCATCCTTTTTTGGTTCGTTTTGGCATATTTCTTATCCGATTTGAGTGATTCTAGTTGCATTGTGATCGTTATTCAATCTCAAATGATTTGAGGGTGGTTCAGAGGTTAAAGGGATAGGTTTCAATTCTTAGGATTCCATTTCCTAGTTTGCCAATTTGTCACATTCCAATTTTGGAGATATGATGGTTCTAAGGAGACATAAAGTCACTCATGCCCATATAACCCACTCATCCATAAATAAACAATGCCTAGGATCATACCCAATCTCATGTATTAACTTAATTATCTAAGAATAAGGAAAACTTTGACTAGCAAAAGAATAGTATTAAAATACTTCAAATACTATCCATATGAAAAGAACATTTAAGAATCCAATAAATTATCAAATAAATAATATTCCAAAAATGAAACTCTCCAACAAAGACTCCCGGAGCATATAAAGAAAAGACTCTTCATATCACAGCATGCTAATAAACTTGGACAAGGAAATCCCCCAAGCAAAGTAGATTGCTTGAGCTATCACCGTGCCTCCTCATAATGCTCACCTGGAACCATACAAGGAAAAGGGGTAAGATAGATAATCTCAATGAGTAAATAATACAACTTGAACAATAACACATATCCCTTTATAAGGGTTCATAATTCATAAATTCATGGTTTGCAATTTAGTAAGGTTCACAAACATCAACTTGTAAACTTATAACTTATAGAGTTGACGACTTATTAACTCATTCAAGTAAGGGAGAGGTGGCATCATACCAAATTCCAACTCCTAACTTACAACTTATAAAGAAGCGTGAAACTAATTAAGTTCTATAGCTAGAACTGCCCCTTCTAGCTAAGGTGGATACACTACCCCTATCAATTGGGTTAAGACCATATGCATAGGTTCTGATGATTTCCCGTATCGGTATGAGGATTTCTGCATAAAGGGTTCATAGATACCATAGCTAGAGCTAATGGCAATCATTTATAACAATAGCATTAAAGAATGCAATTACATATAATGTAATAGCAATAGCAGTTTAGCTTATTAAACAAAAGATAAATAATAGTGCAGTTCCAAAAAGAATGTAAGGTAAGGCAATAATTGCAAAGGTTCTTTCTTATTATTAAATGAACAATATTGGTTTTTGATCAATTGTCCTTTGGCAATGCAAACTTAACAAGGAAATCATATAGTTGTAAGTAAAAATAGAAAAGAAATTTCAAGAATTTCAAAGGTTCACATATCATGATAACTTGTACTTGTAACATGAACATAATGTTTACTCACCTTATGGTTCCTTAGCTCCTAGTGCTTGTAGCCCTTGAACTTCTAATAATCCTCAAGCTCTAATATACATTACAATTTAATACTTAGCATTTGCTTAATATTATGCTATCCTATCCCATAACTACCTCATGCATATATAACATTCACATATACTTAGAATTGCATTTAGAAGTGCACTCATCACTTGCACATAACATGTCGACTTTCAAGTCTTGTACACTTAGCCTTCTTAGGCTCATATGGAAAACACGTAACAACTTATGCGAAGACTTTTCTATAGCCAAACACAATAAATCATAATCTTAATACCAATTCAATTTAACTTTCAACTTGTCATACTTAATACTTTTCATATACCTCAACTTAACAAGTAACTATAGGAGTATCATGCTTATCTCTTTTGACCAAATTACACCATCTATCTCATAGTCAATTTAGATCATTAATCCATAATTAACATATTATAAGGCCTAATTCACATGTCATTTAATCATATACACATATTAATCAAATATGATAGTTTGGGTTTGGAAACCCTAGTATAGGCCGAACCTTTTTAAGTTTTGTCTAGAGTTACTCCTTCAACCAACATGTACTTAAATCATACTCTCTCCATTCTGAAAAAAGTGACTAATAAGTAAAAATCACCATTTTTAAGGTAATAATAATTTTGTCATAAGTTGTCAAAAAGACCTCTATTAATTGCAGTATAAATTTGGGAACCATCTCCCATACTTAGGAAATAGAAGGGTAAATTAGCCATTTTACTATTTTTTTATTGAGTTGCTAAATGGCCACTTATTTATGAACAAAACTTACTTTTTTAATGGCTAATTTTTTTAGAATGGAGGGAGTATATCATTCATATACATATGACAACAATCATTAAAATATATCATATAAAAATTATAGATGTTGGGATTAAAATCCCATCATAGGTCGAACCTCCCTTTGTGGAAAAATGATTGATTTTCTTACTTTTCACCCTTTTCGATCATTACAGTAATATGTAAACATATGGTTTAAACTAATATTTTTAATGTAAACATAAAAAAAAAATCATTTTAGAACACAACCATATAGGAATAGGCACCCCCTTATGGAATATATGCATGAAATTGCCAACTTTAGTTTTTAGAGTGAAAACCATGGATTCTCTTGCTTTTCATACTTTTCGATCATTACAGTAATATACAGAAATATGATTTAAACTAATATTTCACCTAAACACAATAAAAATCAGTTTAGAATGGATCCATACACAATTCGGTACCCCCTTATGCAATTGCAAGAAAATTCTAATTTTTAGGTTTTATGATTCACTTTTGATGGATGTGCAAAGAAAGAATTGTGTTTGTGGTTGAAAATCGGTTTCTTCAAATAAAACACCTAACCAAATGAAACATCAATGAAAATAGTAAATATATAGCTCCATATGGATTTCTCATAGTTAGTTTTATAAAATCAAGTAGAAGATTGAAAAAAATGAAAAACTTACGAAAACGATCACAAATTCGCTAGGTTTGAAGGCACCTTATGAATTTTGGTTGAAAGAATATTTTTGAGAAAATTTTTCTATGAAAATTTGAGGAATAACAAAATGGTGGTTGCTACTATAGCAAAGGGCCAAATTTTAGGTTTTATATTTAGGGTTTTGGCAAAATTACAAGTTTGCCATTAATGAGCTAGCTTAGGAGTATTTTGGCGTATTGGGCTTTGGTGAGTTGGGCCTTTTAATTTTATTTATGGGTTGAGTATAACTAATTAAAAATAAAATAATTTTTCTTATTATTTTCATTGAAATTCTCTCCAAAATATTTATTTAAAAATATTTTTAAGAATGCTTATAAAAATTATTTTATGCTTAAAAATCGCTTTGTGCATGAAAATTCACTTTGTCTACAATAAATCATTTTATGCTCATACACTTCACATAAATAATTTATTTCATAATAATAATTCATATTATGCATATTAGAGCTAATACAACATACCATATACTTATTAATCACATAACACATGAATTTTCATAAAAGTACACATTTTATCATAATAGCTTTAAATTCAAGTAAGTTGTCACAAAACTCCAAGAGTGGGTGTAGGTTGTTACACGATTTTGGCAATTTCGGCATCCGAAGGTCTGTTTATTGAGCATAGGTGCTTTAAAAGTTCAAATGTAAATTGGAGGGTGTAAAATTAAGGAAATTCATTTTTTTGACGGGGCACTGCCCCTCTTGACCCCTGCCCACTAATAGACTAGTAGGACCGTCGTACTGGCTCTACGTAGTACACTACTCGTAGTTGGTGTCAAGCTACAACTGGATCATAAAGGTGCAAAATTAAGAGTTCACAAAAGGATAATCCTATACTCTATAGTGATCATATATCCTATGAATCATATAAGTCTATTTTAGACTTCAATATGTACTTATGCTCGAATACTACTTCTATCGCAGCCCACCTTGGGCAATGTGATGGTTCTAAAGTATGGGTAACCATAAGGGTACTAACAACTTGTAGAACCCATACTGAACCAATTCAAACTAGATATTAGTACAAATACACTATAGCCCAAGATCAGAATCTACAATAAAAAAAAAAATACACTTCTAATATTATTCTCATCATTCATTTTCATACTTATTAAAAATCTTAGTTCACCATTCAATTCACACAATAACATTACTCTTGTCAATAATACCTTTAAACACATCAAATACATTGATACCATTTTACACACATGGAGCATCTAAAGAAACCTTAAAATATGCAATACATGTAATTAACTTGAATAATTACTTTGACTTCAAAGTCCTCAAAGAAGGAGGAATATTTGAGAAATCAACTTGCCACTATCCACTGGAATCTTGAAATCACTATCAACCTTCACTTGCAAGAATTGGTGAGTGGAAGAGAGTGAGTTTCGAGGAAAACTCAGTAAACAAGGAATACCAAAAATCTTTGGAATATTTTAAAATATAAATTGCTTGATTACTAATTCATAATTAAAAAATCTAAATTTTTATAATATTTTTTCACATTATATTATTCTCAACAGGAAAGAAATTCATACTTATAACCCATTATTTTCAATTAACTGCACATACAAGAAATTTTTTAAAATATAAAACTCTAGTTATTCCTATGGATCATATGAGGTGCACTTTGGCATATCTAGATATATTTTACTTTATTAGCACTGGAAGATTTGAGACATAATTCAAATTTTACGTTCAAACGTAATATGATACATTTTAGGACTTGTATCGGTTGGCAACAGAAAATATTAATATCATTGGCAATACATATTACATAGTGTTTCTTACTATTTACTTGTAATTAGAATAACACTTACGACATATGGTTCGTGTCTGCATTAAAATATCACAACTTTAGTAGGATTAGAGCAGGCATGATAATTTTCCACACTTGAGGTATACAGACAAGTATTTAAAACTATAAGATTTTAGAAATCTCAAATTTATCTTATATAAATATAATGTGGAATTTCATTTTCTTAAAAACTTAAATAATTTTACGTAATTGATATTTAGTTAAACTTATAAATTATAGATGTTGAAATTTATTTATTATATACTTATGGATCTTTAAAATTTAAAAATTCATTATATAAGTTTTAAAAATAATAATTCATTTATGAAAATGTTCAAAATCCATAATTCAAATATAATAAGACAATTAAATTCTTAGGTGAATACATATATAAAATAATTTTCTCTCATCGTATCAATAAATATATTTCTCAAAAATAATTTATATTTAGTAAGCTAAACAATCAAAAATATGAAATAACTATTATATTTAATATCTTAAGGACACATGTAAATATACATAAATCTTGAAATTTTCATTGTTTACAAAATAAAATTTTATTAAAAACTATATAACCATAATATTCAACTTAAAGTTCATATATATACACGCAAGGAAATTTGTCGGGTTTAAGAAAAACAATATATATAATTAGCTTTAATATCAACTACATATATATTAGCATATAAATTGTAATCAAATAATTTTTTTTTTATTATATAGTAAAACAAATCATTTAGACTTTAAAAAAAAAAATTAAAATTAACCAGATACACTTATAAGAAATAAACATATATTAATTCTATGAAAATCATATATTTATTTATAATTTAAACATTTTCGTCAAGCAAACATGTTAAATCAATTATAAATATAATATGTACTTTATACATTCTAACATTAAAAAAAAAATATTAAGAAGAAAAGAAAATATATATATATATATATATATATATATATATATATATATATATATATATATATATGTATGTGTGTGTATACATATATATATATATATACATATATATATGTGTGTGTGTGTATATATATGTGTGTGTGTGTGTATGTATATATATGTGTGTGTATATATATATATATATATATATATATGTGTGTGTGTGTGTGTGTGTGTGTGTGTGTGTGTTTACATATATATGTGTATGTATATATACATATATATGTGTACATATATATGTGTGTATATATGTACACACACATACTCACATATACATATATACACAAACACAGACACAATATATATGTGTGTGTATGTATATATATGTGTGTGTATATATATATATATATATATGTGTGTGTGTGTGTGTGTGTGTGTGTGTGTGTACATATATATGTGTATGTATATATACATATACATATGTGTACATATATATGTGTGTATATATGTACACACACATACTCACATATACATATATACACAAACACAGACACACACACACACACACAAACACACACACACACATATATATATATATATAGACACACACAGATACACACACATATATATATATATGTACATATATATATATATGAATGTATATATGTATTCATATATATATATATATATATATATATATATATATATATATATATATTTTGTTTGCATTATGATATATAAATTTTATGAATTATTTTGTGAGATGACACCAATGAGGGATATTAAAGGTAATTATCATGATTTATATATATATATATATATTACACACACACAGAGACATATATATATATATATATATATATATATAAACTTTGAGATTAATAGCTCAGCCATCAATGAAATAAAAACATATAAGAACATAATTTTTTCGATTATATATATATATATATATATATATATATATATATATATATAAAAGATACAGACCATATGGATGCACATGTATGGGTATAAATAGTAGCAACCCATCTTGAGAGTGGAAAGAGACCCATCAATGAGCTTATCGGGCGCATGCTGCGTATACAACTATATGTATAATGATCCCATGGCATATTTTATGAAACTAGAAACTGCTGCTTCTTATCAAGAAATTAGTATTTTTAATTGTTAGTTTTAAAGGAAAATGAAAACAACAATCTAAACGAAGATCACAAGACGGTGAAACTGAATGAGAATTACAAAGTGAAAAGAAATTTTACAATTACAAAGGGCTTTAATTTTATTTTTTTTTTAATTGGAAAAAGGAAAAGTTGTAAAAATTAAAAGGGTTAAAAAAGAAAAAGAAAATTGTAGGAAGAAAATTTTAAATAAAGAGACATTGTGAAAAAAACGAAAAAAGAACAGAAAGTTGAAAATAGAATTCCCTCATTTCAAATCACTATCCAAACAGGGTTCCAAATTTCAGTCAGGCTTAAAGTCATTCTAAAGAAATTTTCACGTACTAAACACGATAAAAGTAAGACTTGAATGAATTTCATAAAAATTTTATGAAATTCATTCAGTTTTTTACCACAGGCATAATTGACAGGAGTATAATCCAAATATATCACTTTACCCATGATAAGAGTAAATGAGGCAGCCAGGATAATACACTACAAAACATCAGTGGAAGTCGCCGATAGCAAAATAAATTGAAATTTTCAATCACAAATGGCAATCTCATGTTTAGCATGCACAGCAAAGCAAACTGCAGAGGATTCATATCAAAACAGTTTAAACTACTTTCTACTACCTCCCCCATAACAATCCAAAGTTAATCTGTGTCAGAATGACCTAGCAATAAAACATAACCCGCTTGACATTCTCCTTCAAGGCAGGTAAAGGTCGCACTGCAGCACTAGAACTAGGTCCCCGTGTGCTCCGTGCACCTACACCTCCACCTCCACCCATGCCTCCACGTCCAGCCACAGGGCCACTTGTCATTGATCCACTGTCTGATGTCTCTGGTTCCATGTAGAACCTAGCTCGAAATGCAGCAAGATGAGCATAGTATGCAGGAGGCACTGCCAAATCACAAGACCATGCAGAGATTAATAAAAAAATAAAAATAAAAAATTCAGAGATCATGTTCAAACAAGAGAGAGACTAACCAATTGAAACAGAACGTGTGCATCTTGCATATCTGCAGAATTTTAATTTAAAAAAAAAAGTCAAATTAATGCCATGATATAACAGGACAAAATGAAGATACTGGTAACTGTTCACAAAGCCCCAAACACAAAACCAGATACAACAAAGCAAAAGATTTAATAGTATAAGTTGGGGCAAGGAAGAAAAGCATAATGCCAAAAATATCTCCCACAACATGGCATTTAAGGACCCAAGAAATTACACAGCACAATCATAATATCATAATTATTTTCCAGTGAAACTGAAGGAAACAAAACATACGTGTAGCAAAGATTGTTTGTAAGGGACTGCAACCCATCAGCGGTAAACTTGTTCTCATCCCATAATACATGGTAGTGGGCTGGACGGCTAGTACCCTGTAGTCATGCTTGAACAAAGTTAAAAAAGCATCCAAGTAATGAAACAAACCAAGAGGAATGTTGCTTTTTACCTGAATTCCAGCATGGCTACACAGATAAAAGTCAAATTCTGTCGGATGACAAATTTTAGAGTCCACAACAGTACCTGTCAAATAAGAGTTTTAGCATCACATCACAGATAAAACTTAAAAAAAGACCTAAAATATCATTGTCAAATCAAACCATCATGCTAGATATTTACCAGGTAGTATATTCCCGCTCTTGTCAACAGCATTGCGATCATGATGGTTGTTGGCAAACAACCTGGTGTGGTGACGCTTCTGAACCACAACAAACGTCACAGGAGGCTGATAATTTGGTTCTAAAGAAGCACATGCCTGCAATTAAAATAGGTGAAACAAACCAAATTCAATAATCAGAATAAGCATAAAAATAATAGATTGGTAATCTAGTCATAGGAAACACGACTGTAGAACATAAATAGAAAACATAAGCATGAAGGTTCACCATATTCAACTTGATAATTAAACAAAGAGAATACAAATAGCAGGAGAACATCTAGAAAGCATTACCTTCCGGATAGCATCAAGTTCATACAGCAAAACCTGATAGAATTGTCCTTCACTTACACCATCTCTGGAATAAGTGAATAAATCATCAGACATCACAACATATTAAATAAGGTAAAATTAAAGCAGACAATGGAGCAATACCTGTAAAATATAATACGCTGAGGCTTCTGCCCAGTTGCTCTTCGGAAGGATATCAGGAGTTCCCTGTATTATGTAGAGACAGCTGTCATACACTTACAAACCACATGAAGCTCACACAAACGCCATAGTTGTTCAAGGCATGCAGGCACACAACATAGCTGTAGCCCGAGCACAGGTGAAGCACATGAGAGATGCAACGCTTCACTAAAATGTGCATAGAAAATACCCATATGCTGTTTCCTTTTGCAAGTTGTAACAATTGCATGCAAAAAATCATAACACTACGTGAATATGAAAAAGAAGCTAACTACTGAAACTAGTTCAGCACAAGTCAAATGCACATGACTGTGCACAGAGACCACAAATACACAACTGACCTCAAGCCAGAGTTAGATAAAAGCAATGTGTGCACAAGAATGCTAAAGAATTGCAACCACCGGCAAGCATAGTCAAAACATATAAATTAATACATCCTTTATCCAGTTTTATTAAGTAGTCCCTTCCTCAACTATACTTTCCAAGAGACAGGACTGCCTATATGTACTTGTGTTTTCCATCTGCACACTCAATTTAAAGAAGGCAGAGTCCCAACTTCAATTTACAATTAGAACAACAAATTATAAAATCCCAGCCGTTGGGGCGCTCACCAAGGCACCCCTTTAAAAGAGTATGCACAGACACACCTAGAAGCACTTGACCTTAGGCCTGGTCTAGTGTCTTTCACTCTCGACCCTCAGCCTGACTGAGCCTACATTCTAAGTGTGTGCTTCTGCAACTATGAAAGATAGACAGCGAAGATGAATCATACTTTATCATGCCACCAGTGACTTTCCCCCTTACAGGATCTTGCCATTCTTTGAACAAATCTTGGATGAGCTCTTGTCGATGGGCTTGTGCACAAACCAAACCAGCATATTTCGTAATCTCTGGCCAATCTTGAGATGCCACAACCTGCATTTAATTTTAAGAATCTTCTGTTAATAAGAATTGGAATCGGGCAAAGCCTGATGAGCACAAGATTGAAGGCATTCAGTAGAAGGGAGAAAATTAGATAGCATACAGCAGCGATAGATGGGCTGGAGTCTTCGCCAGGATGAGGATGGGTAACATCAGCACCAAAAATAATAGTAGGCCGGTCACTGACTAAAGGAATACGCCTTGATAATGCATCAACAAGCACAGTATTCCTTCCCCCCACCTTCACATTTATCTTCAAGGCCACATTGGCCAAATATTGTTTACTCATTCTGAATACATGCTTTGTCAAACAGCACTGAGAAACAAGTCCAAGATCAGTCTCACAAATCCGCTTCAAATCACCTGAAAGCACGTAATCACACAAAGGAATTGTGATGAACAGCAAGATGCCCAGTATTTACAAGATCAGATGAATAAAATGAAAAAAGCAACACCACATCAACCGCATAAAATTTCATACCATAAAGAGAGCCATTATTGTCAGGGAGTATTACAATAAGCAGGTCAAGCTCTTTGCCCTGGGGCTGGAGTTTTGTCATAGCATCATGGTAACGAGTTTTCAACACCTTCTCTACATGCTCTGGACGTGCACTATATGGAGGAAGAACTGGCTCAGTATTAAATGCCTGCACACAATAAGCAATCCAAAGTTCAGAAGGACAACAAATTATATCCAAGAAATATTGGAAAACCTAAATCAATATTCCAAGTTTCATACCATTCCAGAGATGTGACACATTTGTGCAAGTTCATAGCAAAATCCACGAGCCACACTATCTTGTACATTGCGAGAAAAATTTAAGCATATCCAATTGTTCACTCTTCCCCCATTAACCATTTTCTGCAACAAAATAAAACAAGATATACATCAATCTGAATTTGCAAAATTCACAGGGAAAAAGGACCGCACATCCAAACATGCAGCCACCTTATAAATGCTTATCCATTACACCTATTTTATCTCATACCTTTGAAAAGATATCCTTCCATATGACTATCTATAGGTCTTGTTTTCTGATCTGCAAATACCCTTTACCCTTTTGTTATATCTGATACATTTTTTCTTAAAAAAAAAAAAATAAGGATGTTTGATGTCAAAGGAAACTCAAATTATTGTCTAGGTTGTGGCCACTGGTCTTCACGACAATCATGTGGTCCTTCCAGTAAATTACGCTTTTAGTTCTGCTGAGAAGGGTACAGTAGCAGTCAATGGGTCTTCTTTTCAGCATCTTATTGGTTGTATTTCCACGTCAAAGTAGCAAATATCTATAGGCTTTCATTAAGGATTAGAGCCCAAATAGAATTAGTAATGGTATCAAATTTCTCAGCAGCTGTTGTGCTCTAAGGGGATAAGATAGTCTCCTTTTTCCCATCCCTAATCGCCTATATCATCCATCCTATTTCCTTCTTTATCCATCCTATTTCCGTTTGTTTTCTCTATAACTCATATCAAAATTCTAGAAGATCCCAAGTACACCAGCCACCATGTATCCATAAAATAAAATGTTCTTCAACCCCAACTAATACCCTAAACTACTTTCTGCCAATAAAAACTCATTAGTAGTCATAATTATTTAAGGCACAGGGCGCACTAAGACACTAGCCTAGGCTCAAGGCGCGCGCCTGACTGAAAAATGGAAAAAAATGCAAAATTATGGTTAAGAATTTATATCAAAATCAAGATATTAGCCCTATTTGATTAAATTGACTAAAACCAAAATTTTCAAAACATCAATGGAAAAATTTTTAACCTCCTACAATAGATTATATATTTCTATAACTACAATCCCACCATTAATTTATTAAAGTTCTTCTAGGTTATTAGATGATGCTAACAGATTCACAGACAAATGTTTTCAAAGTTGTAAGAAAATTTAAAAACAAAAAAACAAAAGAAACAGAGTTATGCAGTACCCAGAAAACACAGCAGCTAGGTAATACAAAACCCAATGGAGCGAGATGGAAGAGCTACGAAACCATAACAAGACCAAAGAGGGAATTGTGGAGCTTGGGTGATGTATATAGAAGTACTGGCAACCAAGGATCCCAGTGGTGTTTTGGTATGATTCCAGCAACTTCTCAGTGGCAGAAATTAAAGTCACCTGGGCACCAGATTCTAGTAGATCGGCGAGTTTTGATTCTATCAGTGGTGGGCTTTAATGGTGGGTGAGCTCATCAGCAGTGAATGTCAGGGAGGCGCACCCCTCTTGAGCCTTGCACCTCGAAGAAGGCACCGTGCCTGTGTGAGGTCACTTGTCTTCGAATGTTTGTGGCGCTAGAGCAATCGCCCTGAGCACCTAAGGCACACCTATTTAATAACTATGTTAATAGTCTACTCTTTGATAACTACGTTAATAGTCTAACTCCTTTCTAAAATTCTTTCTATGCTGAACAGATCAATCTCAATTAATTCCTTGTCATTATCTATATAATACCAGCATAACCTTAACACCAACAAAAATAATGCCAACCTTGATATATCTACTCACTTCAGAAGCTGGCATGGCAACCTTAAGATTCGAACTAGAGCACATTGAGGAGAAAAGGTAATATAACGAAAAAACAAAAAGGGGGGAGAAAGCACCTAAAATGCAATAAGCAGTTGAACGCCTAAAATATTAGGACCTTTATTACTGAATATAGTTTTGGTCAAGAAGATATGTTACAGGAACATTTTATCACCATTAATAGTATAAAGGAGAGAAAGAGAGAAACAAACCACAAAGGGGAAACATAATTAGACAAATGTCACACAATCATGTGAAAACAAATGTTGAATTCAGTAACTAGGGCATGTGATATGAAATTCAATTGCTATAATTTCACAGAAGGCAAAACCTTATTCATCATATTCCATTGTCCAACTTGGGGCAGGCAATCCCTCTCTCTGCCTGTATCGTGATATTTAAGCTGCATAAACATAATGCAAAAGCGAACACACTTTATCAATTATGGCAACAAATAAGAAACAAGATATGCAGCTTATAAAGATGATAGAGAGAGGGAAAAGTAGGATATTTACCCATGGGGCAGGCAATATGCGAGCTTCAACAGAAGCAAGCTTCTCACTGATCTTAATTCCAAACTCCTTTGCATAAGGATCATTGTGGTAAGCATTATGATGAACAGTCTGTACAAAAAACAATAAGCACATTATAAGTTCACAAGTAAATATAAGTCAAACTTCCCCACATAATCATTGAAAAATTTGCAGTGACATTTCCACATTGATTTCCTAGAATGGCCTATAAAGAAATGATTCTTACTAAATGGCGCTTCTAATAGCTGGAATGAACACAGAACAATTTCTGCCATTTTCTAACATAATCTGATGTCTATAGCTAATTGTATCAGCAGACAGAGAATGTTCTTTAGTGACATTGGACAAACAACAGGATTTTAAAATTTAATAGTGTTCGATCATTAAAACCTTATATCATACAAAAACAGTCTACACAAATTTTAAGGCACATGCAAGTATGCAACAGCAGCGGCTAAATAAAACTACTTGTATTAATATGAGCATTACGTATCTTCACATCACTGCATACAGGAAACCCTGTTGCAAGCATTTCAACACAACCCTCAAATGGTTAGGACAATAACAAAAGAACATTGCAAATCAAAACGAACTACATCAACTTGGTACACGGACAGATATAAAAGCTAAAAGCACTTTATTACATGAGAAACAATGTGCTCCACTAAATAACAGAAAGTATTAAACTACACAAATCATAACAAGACACATATAAGCTGATTGAGATGATAAATCTCAGATACAGTTTAATTGATTACTAAGGAGCACATCATGACTTAAGATCTAACATGCAGTGAATCAACAGTAAAACCTCATGATAGTTATTACAATGATAAGCCACAACATCACACCTGCATAATATCAAGCTCCCTTTCCTGAGGACGCTGACAGGTCACCTTCAGCAGAGCAGTAATCTGCCTCTCATTCAGTCTCTTCGAGTAGCGCTGACCCTCAACAATCTTGCAAACCTGTAGTGAAATTGCAGATAGCAACTCAATATATCCAAACAACACTGAAGAACTTAAAGATAAGCACTTACCTCCATAGGCAAATAATTTGGTCTCTGCTGATTTCCCACTTGTAGACAAGGCCATTGAGTGTGTTGAATTTCAAAACCGTAGGTCTCACGAAAGTACTCTACAACAGATTTCATGGTTCCTCTTTCATCAACAGGAAAACTGATACACAAGTGTTAAATAAGGGAAATGAAGAATATAGAACCAAACATTAAAACCATGCAAAATAAAATAAACAGAAAACACCATGTGATAACTCACGTCAACTCCCGCGTTGCCTGTGATGTTAAACCAGATATGCGGTATTTTCTGCGCATGTTTCCTCGGTGAGTAACTTCAACCTTGACTCCTCTAAGAGCCTTCTTTATCTATTGAGACACAAGTTGCAATGCTCACTATCTCACAATTAGACAAGTCATCTTAAACAAACCTCAGTATGAAAAAATTAATAAGAAAAATGGCATAGCTCAATCAAACAACCGATAGCCTCATAAAGTATGACATAAAAGTGTACGTGGTGCTCAAGAGGAAAAAGAACTAATCCGCAAGACACAATATAAAGCCATAACAGTGACCAAAATAACTCAGATCAAAAAACAACCGACAATTTCTGACCTTCACACGGTCAGCATCAGACAATGGTCTAGCAGAAACATCTCGATTCAATAATTGGGTTACAAAGTCAATGACTGGTAGTGGCTCAATGAAAGCAGTAGATGACATATCTGCACCCAACAGATCACAAATATATAAAACATCAAGTTTATTAAGATATAAGATAATAATTTAAAATGAAATGCAGTAGAAAAATCACACAAATGCAATTGAAATTGACTTGTACAGGAACCTCACTGAAATAATAAACGAATTATAAACAACAAAATAAAAATATTGATGAGAAGCAATCCCAAAAATCAAGTACCAATATTCAGCGACAATCCCATCTGTGTAGGGCGAATACTTTGGTAGAAACCTCGCCAACTCTCCAAACCTTCACCGAGGGGCTGCCTTCTCCCTAGATCAGGGGAATAAAATGATCGACCCACAGGGCAATACCTACAGTTCATGAAATCTCAGTCGTCAGACACAATGGAATGCATAATCAACAACCAAATGAAGGACATTGGTTCATACCGAGTAGTAGGTAATTCACGCAATACAATGTCAAGAACTTGAAGTGCTTCCTGAGGCGCATCTGATTGCCTTCCCTGCAAAAAGAGCCCTAAATGATGTAGATCAGCACGTGCAGCTAATTTTATCACAACTCTAAATTCCCTCTCTCTCCTGCAACAGAAAGAGAAGATATTTAATTGCCAAGTAGGGTAAACAGCATATGGAAACTAAAAGAATAACCAGATGGCAAAAATCATAAAACCTTTGCCCGCCTGATCCATCATCTTCATCAATGAGAATGATTTTGAATTCCTTTGACATAAATGGAAGCGGCCCAGCAGTATATAGACTCTTTCTACCATCATATGCAGGAAGACGTTTTCCAAGATGAGATTCTCTGTATAATTTAACCAGTTGTTCCATTACAGCACGGTTAACACCCCGTGAAGTGACTTCAGGTGTGATGGTAACCTATTCAAATCAACCATGTCAACAAACTGTATGCTCTAAAATTAAAAAAAATTACCCAAGGGTCCATTTAGATAGATAGTCAGTTGAAATTATTTGAGGTTTGGATCTAGCACCACTTTTTTTTTTTTTTTTTTACAATCTTATCTTTGAAATTCAATTCAAATCCAGACTCATTTCAAATATCTACACACCCAAATGGACCTTCAAGCAAATTACAAGTGAGAGAACTCACATCATACTGGTGCAAATCCTTATCTGGTAATTCAGCAAAGAAGTGGTTAGCCTTTACTATGCACTTTATGCCACTGCTACCCTTGCCAGGACGAAGGGGGAATCTCATTGACTTGCTTGAGGGTGGAGGCAAAGCCTGAATTGCCTGGCTTGAAGAACCTTCTTGCTGGATAGAAAGGTCCTGCAATTGCTGTGCCACTGCTACTTGTGAGGGCTCTGGCGGACGAAACGAAGAGCTTGCCTCGGATGGCATGAACTGAGGGGACACCCCAGCTTGGTAAGGAGCCAGGGTTGCTTGGTGCAGCTCGGGAACTGGTGCTCTGGATGGGCCACCAGAAGAAGGACCTCCTCCACGGCCAATGCCACCACGACCACTACCATAGCCTCCTCGACCTCCTTGCTGAGGTGGCGGCCCTCCTCTTCCCCTGCCTTGATATTCAGTGGCCCCACCATACTGTTGCTGCTGTGGAACCCCTACTCGGCCACGGCCTGCACCATAACCACCACCACGACCACCTTGTTGGGACTGAGGCCCCCAACCCCTTCCACCTTGGTAAGCACCTCCACTGGCTCCCTGCTGGGGTGGAGCACTCCTCTCAGATGGGCGTTGGGAACCCCTGCTGCTACCCCCACTAGCTTCCTGAGACTCGGAGCTTTCACCCCCAGTTGCAGGAAGCTCAGTTCTCCTCTTTCTCACCATACTGATAACTACAATTAGACATGGAGAGAAAAAAACAAAAGTCATACGATGACATACATTAGTAAAATCATTAAAGTATGCCTAGCAATTGAACAAAAATAGATGATTAGATTAACTATCATTTATTCTTTTACACATAAAAATTCCCATAAATTTATTTAAAATACATGAAAAAGGCCAAAAAAATTCCAATTATTAACAGCAGAAAGAGTGAGCAAAAACCCTAAAAATAAAAAACAAGGAAATAATCTTTTTCCAAATCGCTTGGAAGTGCAAACGATCTAAAAATTTCAAAAGGGATTTTACAAGAATATAGAGTAAAACAGAAAAACCCAATCATCAAATTATATACTTATTCAAAAATCAAATAGATCTGTAGAAATCAAGTCCTACAGTTACTAAATAGAGCATCATACATCAGATCCATATCCCAAAACCCACAATAAGTAAAAACCCATGCAATGGAAACATAATATAAGAAAATCGCTAGTAGCATTGATGAACAAGCACTAGTAAAAGGCTTGAAAAATCGAGAAAACCACTATTAGTTACCTCAAAACCGCTATCGGAAAACCATTTATCGTACACCAAAAAAAATAAAAAAAAAAACAGTAGAGGAAAACAAAATGGTACTGTTCAACTCCAAAAAGAGAGAGAGAGACCAATACCTAAGCCCTACCAAAACTCCAAAACTCGTTCTTCGTTAGAAGGAAAGAGAAAAAAGATTGAAAATCTCCAGAACGACATCCACACTCTGCTTTTAAAAGAGTGGTAGGTGTTCGAAAATGACAAGTCCGTCCCCACTGCTACAGACGTGGATGATGACATGGCGTGTTTTTGTGGTCCAATTAAATTTTCTAGGCTTAGGTAGGTGCTTCATCACTTTGTTTGTGCGGATTCCACTTTGTCCTTGGGTACGCCAACTTATAATGGATAATTTTTTTTAATTGTTTATTAAAATTATTATATGATCTTTTAATACATATGACATATTTGAAATTAAGTTTTTTAAAAGTGTATTTGAACAAAAATTTTTATATTTTTTATAAAATTATTTTTAAGTAGAAGGAGATAAGTTAATATTTTTTTATAAACAAATTTGATAAAACAGCATTGTAAAAATAATAAAAATCAATCAATTAAATTAAAAAATTCTAAAAATATTTTTTTAACCTCTAACAACAATTTCAAACACAACCATAATACTATGACTATGAAAATCATAAATTTTTTTAATTTTATCAATTAAGAATATGAACTTAATTCTTAGTAACAATTTAGGCTTTTGCTTGCTTCCATTCAAATATTGTTGTTCTTTTATATGCGAAAAAAAAATATTGTTGTTCTTTTAATAGACCACATGGCATGCTAATTCATATTTTTACTGGCAAAATATTAAAAGAATGTATTAACACCCGCCCAAAAACTCTAAGCTAGTGTAAAATTTATATTTTTTCTTTTATTAGAATAGATTTCATTCATATTTTATTATAAATAATTACCTTCTTCATTAGTTAGATTAGTTATTTGCCTCATCATTCAATTATATACTCTCTTTCATCATTCAATCAAATATACAATCAAACTTTTGCTCTTAAATTGTATAGTCACTCCTTTCTTAGGATTAACACAGTGTTTTATATAATCATCCTTTGATTAAAGGCTTTCATAACCCTTCTCTCTCTCTCTCTCTCTATATATATATACTAGAATGGAACCCATGCGTTCCTGCGGGGATTTGTATTTTTTTTTAATAATATAAATTTTATAAAATAAAAGGAAAATTATGATATCAATGCATGATAAAATTTATAGATGATTTATTTGTTTATTTATTTTTTGGCATGGTATAAGGATAATATTTGGAAAAGAAAAGTGTTAGGTGATTTTAAGCATAGTATTAATTTGTTAGAATAGTTTTGTTAAAATAGTCATCATACATATTTTTAATATTGTATTAGTACATAAGAAATGAAAAGAAAAATAGTAGAAAAAAAGAAATGCTAAGAAATTATAAATAGTAAAATTTATTTAAGTAGTATAACATTGATGGTGTGATGCTTGAGAAAATCCTGCAACATTTAAAAAAAAAATTAAATTGTTTTGTGCATGGTAGTATTGTTACGAATACATAATAGAAAAACATCTTACCTTGACCAACTCAATTTGGTTTTGAGTTTTCATCATATCTATTAGAGAGTGGTGAACATTCTTGCCTAGTAAAACAAAATTTAAAGAGATATGTAATTAATAAAAAATAGCATTGTAGATTAGTTTTTTTAGTTGCAATTTTTACCTAATACATGTTTTTTTTATAGGTGATTCTTTTGAAAAATAAGTCTGTCACAAATGGAAGAGTTATTTCACTTGTATTTGATGAACTGGAGACTTATTCTATATCAGCATTAGATGGATTTAAAGAATTTGAACTTCGTTTGATGGTTTTTTTTTTTTATTTGTTGATAATGGTCTTTGAAGAATTATTGGATTTATAGGAGTCTCTGCCATAGAAGATGTAATTAATTTTTCAGAAGATGCTCCATCTTTAAAAATGTGAGTTACATTGAAAGAAAAATGATAAGCATCAGCAGACTGTTTATTAAGAATAATTTGAAATAACTTGCATGATTCATAAATTCTAGTGATTAATAGTGGGACTGAAAATTTGTCTTTGAATGCTTAAGCAAGATTGATTGCTGGTAAACCAATTCATTTAGATGCTTGATGACCAAAAATATTGAATGTTGTAGAGGCTGCATCATCCTCTACAACACAATTCAACTTATACCTAAGAATGATAAATCATAAGTTATATGTAAATTTATTAGCTAAGTGTTTATAAAAGGAAAAGATTTAGAGTAGTATACCAATAAAGTGGAGGTTCTTTGATTGGTCTGCATTAACTGCACCAAAGCTGGTCAATATAATTTTATAATCCAGATCTACACTGAGGACATGCTCTGTACCACCAGCCTTTTGAAACATCGACTTCTTTTATAGTCACTTCGCATGTAAATTTAATATTCTAGATATAGACATGTATGTAAATTTTTTTTAAAAAAAAAGTAATGAGTCATATAAAAAAAGATATAATATTAGTAAAAAAAAAAAGTAAAAATTATAAAATTTATATCGTATCATAATGAATGTCCAATGATAAAAGTTCTTTGATTTTTCTTTTGTTCTCATTTTTTTGAATCTCAATGTTGATGAAGGACGAGTTTTCAACTTCAAGCTTTTCAATTTTATCAATTTACTCAATCAATCTGGAAAATAAATATGTAATTATTATTATTTATGGTTTAAAATATCTAAAAGTAATTAGATTGAAAATTGAAAATTTACCTTTGTCTAAAATCATAGATATCAGGAATATCTAAATTGATAAAAAGTTTTGTTGCAAAAAAGCTATTAATTGAGACTTCGTCTACAATGAATATATAGATAAAGTATTAAATTTAAATCATAAAATATACTAATTTGTATTAGAAATAATTTTTTTTGTCTTTACTATTAAAGTTTTTTTTTACTATAAGCAAAAAAAAAAAAGTGATATTTTTTTTATGGGTAATTATTGTTTTATTTACCATTAAATTTTTAACTATCATTGACAAACAAGTAGTTATGATAGCTCCATTTGTTTCTTGAATGAAAACATCTTCTTTAGGAAATTGAACAGCAAGCGTATCCCAAAGAGTAATATTTAGCTTGGCATTACTGTATTAAAATGCAAAAATCAATAGTTAATTGTTTAAAAAAATTAACAAATAAATAAATGTAATTATTTTAGAATATGTATACCTGTAATTTTTTATCTTTCATTGACGCTTTTTTGCAACTCTTCCCATAATGTGTGCTTCTTCAACTTCCAATTGAAATTACTTGACCTATGACATCTATATAAGAAAAAAAAATTCTTATAATTAAAAAATTAAAAGTAGGGAGGTATGAAGTATTTTTTCATTTAGATTTACCTATTAAAAATCTCGTCACCTGCTCTTAATTTAACTTCATTAAAATTATAAAATTCAAGCTTGTCAAATGGGATTGGAGGATCTTCTTCATTAAGAACTTTAATAAAAGCATTCCTTGGTAATTTAATTCGGAATGAATGATGACTAATTTTATAATTAAATTAAGCAGGAATGACTATAAAGCCAGAGATATGGTACATGCTTTCCTTAGTCAGCAATGGTCGAAAATGATTAATAGATTGTTTTGGGATTGTACCTTGCATGGTATTTCCCTAATGGATGATAAAAAATAAAATGGTCATATAAGTAAAATGCAAAACCAATAATAAATAGTCATAAAATCAAAATCAAAATTAAATTATATAAAGATAATGAAATTACAAACCTTAGTATCTATCATCAAGAAGTCAAGACTAAATAATTCGTTGGAGCTATAAAGATTGATGAACTCCCACATTCTTGCAATGCGAACTTTTATTCGAGCATTTTTACTTTCACTTGTGATATCGAATAAAGCTATGTAAGACATTTTTTTTTCTTGAATGTATGCTGAAACAAAAAAAAAATGAAAGAATAAAGGATGAGAATTATGATATTGTGCAAATCTGTTGGAAATTTAATAAAGATGATTAACTATAAATGACAATAGATAAGAAAAGAATAATTTTGAATGTTTACATTTGATAATTTAGAGACAAATCATTGAGAATTTCTGAATACACAATATTTTTACTATAATCTAAGTAATCATTGGTTTCTTTTTTTTCTTTCTTATTGATTAACATTTTCAAATTTTCATGTGAGGTAACTCTAGATAATGCAACATATAATAGCCCATGAGAAAAAATGGGATCATGAAGATATAATCTAACTTGCTTTAGTATTTGCCCTTGGCTTTTATTGATCGTCATACAATAAGAAACTCTTAGTGGAAATTGTCTCTTTTTAATATAAATGGGAATTTGTTTTTGGTATAAGAAAAAACTATTCTAGGTATATAAACTTTTTCACCTGCATGTGATCTTGTCATTATAATAGCTTCTATGACTTTTGCTCCTAAATTAGTTGTCATCATTCTTGTTCCATTACGTAGACCAATGCTAGGGTTAAGATTTCAAAGTAACATTACAAGTATGTTCTTCTTTAATTTTAGTTCATGTTGAGGAAAACCATTAAAATTTAAAGAATTTAAAAATTCAATTGGATACAAAACTTATAACTCTTCTAGTCCATTTGATGTCTTACAAATTGAATCTAAACTATAATAAGTTCTATCTTCTTCTAGTAATAAATCAATCATTTCTTTATTAATAATATCTACAATTTCATTAGTTGGTATAACAATAGCTCTATTTTTTATGTATGAATAATCAGTGTATTTATGTAAAAAATTAGGATATGTTTCTTCAATGATTTGTTTTATTGGATTAGTATAATTTTCAATTAATAAATGTTTAGGAATCTGAATCCGCTTTTTTTCACTATCATCTTCACTTATCTCTATAGTTGGTATTAATCCATCACCAACTTGTAAAATCCATTTAGAAAAATTTCTAAGTTCATTGTTTTCATCAAAATCATTTGAATTTGATCTAAGTTGTATATTTACAATTAATTGATATACTTTAAAAAATTTCCATAGATAAGATTTTGTAATTGATGTATTTATAATATCATTTTTATTACCGTTAATGACTACAGGTAATATTTGTTTAAAATCTCCTCCTAATAAAAGAATTTTGCCTCCAAAAGGATTATTCATTTTTTCTTCTTCGGTATCACATAAGATGTCTCTAAATGATATGTCTAATGCCTCAAAACAATGTTTGTGAGTTATAGGAGCTTCATCCCAGATAATAAGCTGGGTTTCTTGCATTAATTTTGCTAATTGAATTCCTTTTTTTTTATTTCACACGATGAATGTTCATTTAAATTAATAGATATTTTAAATTTAGAATGTGTTGTTCTACATCCCGATAGTAATAATGCAACAATACCAGATGAAGCAATAACTAATACAATTTTGCCTTCAGATCTTAATTTAGATATAATGACTTCATATAAATATGTTTTTCCTGTATCACCATGTCCATATAAAAAAATAATCCACTTTTATTATTATTTACAGCATAAATTATATCATTATAAACTTGTTATTGTTCAAAATTCAAAGTTAGAATTAGGTTATCATGTCTTTCTTTTAATTCTGTAACATTATAATTCAATTCTTCAATTAATAATCTATTATTAATGTCACCAAGCAATGATTTATAAGGCATAAGCAAATTATAATCAGCCAAAGTAGAAGAGTTTTTATTAAAAAAAATTTCAAGCTCAAGAAGAACCCTATTTTTCAATTACACGTCAAAAATAGATAAAAGTTGAATATCCAAAATGTTATGAAGTTCATGTTTTATATCATCAGAAAAGTTTTTCCAAAATAGATAAAAGATGAGCTACTAGTAAAATTACCTAGACTTTTAAAGACTCTGTCCATCATTCTGATCACTGTCAACGATATTACTCTGAGACCCACAACGCTTATCCTCGGCTAAACGGTCAAATGGAAATGCGACTTGGGTTTCACAAAACTAAAGATAGACTCTCTAGAGGTTAGGCTCTGATACCATTAGGGGAAGCTAGCGCAAGAGTGAGACTTCTAAGAGCAATAATCACAAAATAGACAAAAAAATATGAAAGGAAATATGAATGAATTAATCGATAAATATTATTTAAGAAAGATGAGATATCTTACAGGGATACACAAAAGATCACTCAAAACACACTAAGAGCACATTGTATACACAAAGCAGACTCACTCAAAACAAAGAAAACTTAAATTGCTCATTCTGCTTACAATTGAAATGCATCCGAGCTTATATAGAAAAGAAAAGCTAACTAAAGAAAACTAATATTTACAAAGTTGAAGTGAGCTGGTGAATCTTCACAGCTGTCTTCCACTAAGAAATATTTTAGCAAGTGGGGGGATAGAATAAAGGATGCGCACTTCAAAAGCAAAGGATAAAGATGCTTGAAGATAAGGCATGTGATTCCACAGTGATGAGTTGGAAAGCCTAAAGATAAGGCTTTATCAAAAGTAGCTTGTACGTATCATAAATAATAATACGCACTTTCTTAATAAAGACATGACAGTTGGACAAGATGCCAAAATACCTTTATTCGAATGGATTTTGGGCATCTTGAAGGTGGGCCATATCTTCTAACATTAGATCATCTTCATCTTCATCAGATTCTCTGTCTAAGAGACGATCATGCCTACCACGGGGCCTTGCCTGACTGGAAGAACATGCTTCTTCTTTTTCATCTATGGCTGAAAGAAAACAGTTCTTCGGTTCTTCTTTAGGAACTGTTTTTATCATACTTTAATTAAATTGGTGATCTCTAAAGAAGACATTTGACCATGAACAATACATTTTTCATTTTGAGATTTTGCCTGGGACTTTTCTTTGATAAGAATTCTTCCATGTTTCTTGACAAAGGTAATAACCCCTTCAGCTGCAAAAACAGAAGAGTCATCAAAAAATTTAAATTTGTCCCACCACTTTGTGAGAACTCTCCTGGTTAGCCATAGAATCCAATTAATAGATTCATCGAACTTTGCAGATTTTTTAGTTTGAATTTGCCAATCCCAATGAACTATCCATGGAATTCTGTAGAGGATAGTGAAGAGTAGTCGATGATTTTCTCTCTTAAGATTCTTGGCTACAAACTGTTCATAAACAGTTCTAACTCGATCTGGAAGAATGATAGGAAAAACACCCCAGTTATAAAACCAGTCAATGAACCAAGTAGGGGTTTCAATAGTGTCTCCTTCAAGCTGGAATTGAATCCACCAGCTATGCTTCCTTTGCCTGTTCTCATAAAATAAGGCTTTAGACCAAGCTTGGATATAATCTAAATAATTAATTGATTTGCAAAAAGATGGAAGATTATAATCCTTGTGTGATAAAGTATTTCCACCCCATTCCTCGAGAGTAATAACTCTCTTTATCACGAACTTACTATAAGCATAATCTTTGTCCGATCTTACAGTGGAAGTGATGTCTACAGAACTTGTTTCTTTAAGGACCTTATGATAAAATTCATAATCCCTTCGTTTAACAGAGAATTTTTTGAGATAAACATTAGCTGCCTCATAAGGCTGGACACATGCAAATTTTGCATCAATAATCATAAGAAAATAATAAGAAATTGGAATGTAAGGAAAAATATTTTCCTTTTCAATAGTTGCCTTGACACTGATTTCATAAGCGTCATCCCTTAGGCGGTCTTCTGACTGTCTTTGACCGCCAGTGTTGAAGGACTCATAAGTCCTTTTGGTTGGAGTTGCAGGTTCTTTCCCTTTTCTAGAACTCATCTCCTGTTAAGAATTCACGAGTTAAACAAATCAGGAAGTGAGTTAGAAGAACCATTTATAAACTCGATGTCAAAGTTAAACACATACAAAATTGCTTGCCAATGGGCAAAGATTTATTTAGATGCTATGTTTTTGACATCTTTTAGCAAAATATCTTTAGCAGACTTGCAATCGACTCTAATAAGAAATTTTTGGTTTAACAAGTCTGACTCAAATTTTTGCACACAAAGAACAATAGATAAAAGTTCTTTTTTGACGGTTGAGTAATTAACCCTAGGTTCAACCCAGACACCTGAGGTAAACCTAACCAACTGTTCTTTCCCGTTTATCCTTTGTTTAAGGATACTGCTATAACCTTTGTCTGAGGCATCTATTTCTACGATCTTAAAGGCTTCAGGGTTTGATAAGGCTAAACAGGGTAACTCTTTGACTCTAGATTTTATTTTTCTAACTGCTAGAGTGTGAATAATGGACCAGTCTAGTGGATTTTTCTTCAACCTATTGAATAAGGGTTTGGCGTCATAAGTTAACTCTTTGTAGAACTCAACAACATAGTTCAAGCTTCCTAAGAATCTTTGGAGTTGAGTTTTGTCCTTAATTTCGTCAGGAAACTTGTCTGCAAATTTAATGGCTCTGCCAATAGGAATAATTATGCCATTCTCAATATTGTACCCTAAAAATCTAATCTTCATTTGGCACAACTTAATCTTCTTGATTGAGACTACTAGACCAGTATGTTTGATAGTCTTCATAAAGACCTGTAAATGTTTAAAATACTGATCAATTGTGCTGGAAAATATAAGCACATCATCGATATAAACAATAGAAAATGTTGTATATGAAGATCTCATTCATGATCCTCTGGAATTCGGATGGAGCGTTCTTAAGACAGAATGGCATGATGTTCCACTCGTAGTGACCAAATGGAACTGTGAATGTATTCTTGTAGCGGTCTGCTTCATCTATCTGTATTTGCCAATATCCAAACTTCATGTCAAACTTGGAGAATATACTGGCATTGTAGAGTCTATTCAATAAGTCCTTCTTGTTAGGTATGGGATACCGTATCCATCTTAAGGCCTTATTGAGGGGCTTGTAGTTGATGACAAGCCTTGGAACTCCTCTTTCTAATTGGGTCGCATTTTCAACATAAAAGGCCGGGCAGATCTATGGGCTAAAACTCTTTCTAATAAGCCTTTTCTGTTCCAATTTAGCAATCTCCCTTTTGTAGATCTCTAAGTGACGAGGCCCCATAGCAATAGGTCGGGCCTTGGTAGGAATTTGCCTTTCACTAAAGCCTGGTTCATAAGGTAGTTGCACCATATGCTTCTTTCAAGCCTAAAAGGCATTAGGCACTTCTGCACAGATCTCTTGGGCCATTTATTGCTGAATTTCTTCTATTTTCTTTAGACTACTGGCAGTAATAACTGCTGCTCCATTTTCTTCTGATGAGTTTCTTGAGATAAGGAAGTTTGAAATTTTTCTTTATTTTTAATTTTGCCTTGTATAAGGTCAATTTCCTTAAGCTTTGGTTGGGTGGTAAACGAGAAATGTATTTCTCTACCTTCTTTATTCATAGTTATACCCTTTTCTGATATCTCCTTGATTGGATATAACATATTGAGAAATGGATTACCCAGAATTATGAGATGAGATAATCCCTTAACCATAATGAATGGAATATGAAAACAAATCCCTTAGTTATAAACTGCAGCATTAGATAATTTGTATTTAATCTTTAATCTAGATCCATCTGCAGTGTTGAGTACCTCTGTAGTTTTGGAGAAGTACCTTGACAGGACGATTCCTTCATTTATGCAATTCAAATTGGCACGTAAATCAATAAGGGCCAATGATCTGAATATGTATTCCTTGTTGACTACAATAGTGACATAGGTATGCCATTTATGCGTAACCACTTGATCAACCAAATTAATATACTGAAGATTGTTAATTTCATCTTCATTAAGTGGGTCATGTTCTGCCCTGTTAAAAGACCCAAGTCTCTGCTCTACAGCCAGCCGAATACATTCCACGATAGGAAGCAGCCAAACCACCTACTTCCTATGAGAAAAGGGTCTTATTTAGACCTATAGAGTCAGCTAAGCTGGATATCAACTTATCTAAAGGAGAGAAGTCTACTGAGATGGTAGACGAGGTAGTCAAATGACTCACCCCAATGGGCATCAAACCTGAAAATAAAAAGAAGAATCAAGAGCCTGAGAAGAGTCTAACTCCATTTATAAAAGAGGAAAAGAAGCCAGAAGATGCGAAGTCTAGTTCTGACAGAGATTCAGAATCAGAAGTAGACTCTCAGAAATTAGAGACAATGTTTATTAATAACCTTGAAGCCATGTTTATTGAAGCTGGAGAATCGTAGCAAGTCAACAAGATAACCTATCCTAAGAAGACTTCTAGCATGCCAGTAAAGACTTATTATCCAAGGCCTTCCCCAGTTAATCTGCAGTATGAAGACACATCCTTCAACTATGTGGCTTATGATGGATCTTCGATAGTTGAATGGAACATTGATGGTCTCTCTGAATACCAGATCAAGAATGTCATTCATTATATGACAATGTATGCCAATGCCTTGAAGACCAAGGGCAATGCTGATGATATAGTGGCTAAGGCCATTATAACTGAATTCACTGGCCAGTTTAAAGGATGATGGGACTTCTACATAAGTGCTCAAGGAAAAGCTCAAATTTTGCAAGCTATTAAAACTGAGACTATTGAACATCCATCCCCTCAACCTGGAGGTTAGCCAACTATAGCCTCCCGAGCATCAATAGACGTAGTCAACACCCTATTATACACTATAGGGATTCATTTCATTGGCAACACAACATCTTATTTAGACAAATCACATGAGTAGCTAATGAACCTGAGATGTCCAGATCTGTCCCATTATAAATGGTACAAAGATGTCTTCCTGTCAACAGTCTATACTAGGGAAGATAATGGAAATGATATTTGGAAATAGAAGTTTATTTGCTGAAAGGGTCCACAACAGAATCAAAGCTAGTATGATGGAGGAATTCCCTATAGTCTATACATTTATGGGTAATTATCAGCAGAAGTAGTTGCAGAAGGAATCTCATTATGCAATCAGATGAAGCTCCACACTCAGCTTAAAGAAAGCAAGGCTACAAAGAAAAGATTGCTTGGTGATTTTTGAGAGTAATTCGGTTATCCACTGTTATTTTCTTCTTATAAGAAGAAGAAGCCCTTCAAGAAAGAAAAATATTATCCTAGAAGGCAACAAAAGAAATACTATAAAAGGAATGAAAATCAGAAGAAAGGTAAAAAGCCCAATACTAAGGCAAAGGGCAAATCAAAATCAAAGAAGACAGTAATCTGCTACAAATGTGGCAAACTAGGCCACTATGCAAACAGGTGCAAAGTCAAGCAGCAGATTCAAGCCTTATCTGTAGACAAAGGCTTAAAGAAATCTCTTATAAATTTGTTTATTACTGAAAGAGATTTAGAGAAAGAAGACTATGAGATTGATGCATAGGACAATGACTCCAGTACTAGCTCTAGTTCAGAGTCATTTGGTCCTTCATCTCCTAGAGAAAGCTGCAAAGGAAATTGTGACCACTACAAAGCTCTATGCCAGATGAATGGTCTTTGTGTTCCCACCAGAGAAGAAAATATGATATTGGATCTTATCGACCAGATCCAGGACGAAGAACAGAAGTAGGAGCAGATACAAAAGTATTTACAGCTTTATAAAGCTGACAAAGCATCCTTTTCCAGTCCATTAGAAAAGAAAATATCTGAGAGGCAAGATAGGCCTTATGACCTCAAGGAAATATTGGACAGAATCAAAAGATCTAAGAACAGAAAATCTAGAGAGCCGACGGTGTCAGAACTCAAAACAGAAATAAATTCAGTTAAGACAGAGCTATAAGATTTGAAGGATAGAGTCTCTTCCCTTGAATTAATAAGGAAAGAAGAACCTATAGCTCCTGTAATATATATATATATATATATATATATATATATATATATATATATATATATATATATATATATATATATATATATATATATATATATATATGTATGTATGTATGTATGTATGAATGTATGTATGTATGTATGTATG